>PVJX010018459.1:0-36457 GCA_004027295.1 Dolichotis patagonum
ACTCATGCTTACCATACAGTCTTATATACTCTTATCAAATCTCATACTAGGGAGACTAAATGGTATTTACTCTTGTGAGTTTGGTTTATTTCGCTTAAGAGAATGGTCTCAAGTCATGTCCATTTATGTATAAATATCTCGATGTGATCATTCTTTATAGCAGAGTAGTACTCCTTTGTATAAAAATGCCACAACTTTTTTATCCATTCCTCAGTTGATGGCCACTTAGGTTGTTTCCAAGATCTGGCTATTACAAATCGTGCTGCTATAAACATGGGTGCACATATATCACTGTGGTACGATGTTTTCAGTTCTTCTAGGAATATGCCTAGAAGCGGAATAGCTGGGTCAAATGGGATTTCCAAACCCAGCTTTTTGAGGAATCTCCAGACTGAACTTCACAGTGGTTGCACCAGTCTACACTCCCACGAACAGTGTAGAAGAGTTCCTTTTCCCCCACAGCCTCTCCAACACTTGTTGTTGGTAGTGTTTTCTATCTTGGCCATTCTTTCTGGAGTGAGATGGAATCTCAGTGTGGTTTTAATTTGCATTTCTCTCATGACTAATGATGATGAACATTTCTTTATGTATTTATTTGCCATTCATATTTCTTCATCTGAGAACTGTGTATTCATTTCAGATGCCCATTTTTGGACTGGGTCTTTGAATTTCGAGGGTCTGATTTTTTTTTAATTCTTTATAAATTCTAGACAGAAGTCCTTTGTCTGAGGCGCTGTCCATGAAGATTTTTTCCCAATTTGTGGGTTTTCTTTTCACTCTGCTGGAAAGCTCTTTGGACATGCAGAAACTCTTTAATGAGATGTGGCCCCAGTTCTTGTTTCTGTGAAGTACTTCCTGTGTACTTTGATTCTTGTTCATGAATTCTCTCCCTGCCGCTATATGTGTGAGGTTTTTACCTAATTTGTCTTCCAGCAGTTTTAGTGTTTCTGCTTTAATATTTAGATCTTTAATCCATTTAGATTTTAGTTTAGTGTATGGTGGTAGACAGGAGTCTAGTTTTAGTCTTCTGCATATGGATAGCCAATTTTTCCAGCAACATTTGTTAAAGAGACTGTAGTTCTTCCAGTGACCATGTTTGGACCCTTTATCAAAGACAAGGTGGTTGAGTGCGTTTGCGGTTGTGGTTGCATCTTCCAATCTATTCCATTGATATTCAGGTCTATTTTCATTCCAGTACCATGTTGCTTTCATTACCGTAACTTTGTAGTATAATTTCAAATCAGGGATTGTGATGCCTCCTGCCTTGCCTTTGTTGCTTAGAATTGCCTTTGCTATTCTAGGTCTCTTCTGATTCCGCATGAATTTTAGGAGTGTTTTCTCTACATCTATGCGCTATGGTAGTGGTATTTTGATTGGGATGGCAACGAATCTGTATAGTAATTTGGGAGAATGGCCATTTTCACAATGTTTGTTCTTCCTATCCATGAACAGGCGATGTCTTTCCATTTTCTGAGGTCCTCTTCATTTTCCTTTTTCAGGGTGTTATAATTTTCACTGTATAGCTCTTTTACTTCTTTCGTGAGATTGATTCGTAAGTATTTCATTTTTTTTTTGATGCTAGTGTAAAGGGCGTAGTTTCTCTTATTGCTGTCTCAGTACTTTTGTTGTTAATGTATAGAAATGCTATTCATTTTTGTGTATTGACTTTGTATCCGGCTACCTTGCTGAATTTGGTAATTATATCTAGGAGTCTTTCAATAGAGTTTTGGGGATATTCTATGTAAAGTATCATGTCACCTGCAAATAATGATAATTTAAGTTCCTCTTTTCCTATCTTTACTCCTTTTATTTCTCTTTCCTGTCTTATTGCTCTGGCTAGTATTTCCAGTAATATGTTGAATAGCAGTGGTGATAATGGACATCCTTGTCTTGTGCCTGATTTTAAGGTAAAGGCTTTCAGTTTTTGACCATTTCATATGATGCTGGCTGTTGCTTTGTCATAGATGGCCTTTAACATATTGAGATAAAGACCCTGTATTCCAATTCTCTATAAGGTTCTTATCATGAATGACTGTTGGCCTTTTTCAAAAGCTTTTTCTGCATCTATAGAGATGATCATGTGTTTCTTCCTTTTGGCTCTATTGATATGGTGGATTACATTTATTGTTTCACATATGTTGAACCATCCCTGCATTCCTGGGATGAATCCAACTTGGTCATGGTGTATAATCTTCTTGATGATTTGCTGCATCCTGTTTGCCAGTATTTTATTGAGTATTTTTGCTTCTATGTTTATCTGGGAGATTGGCCTATAGTTCTCTTTTTTAGTTGAGTCTATCTCTGGTTTTGGTACTACAGTGATATTTGCTTCCAGGAATCATTTAGGAAGAATTGCTTCCCTTTCAATTTCATTGAAGAGTTTCAGGAGTGTTGGAGTTAAGTCTTCTTTGTATTTCTTGTAGAATTCTGCAGTGAATCCATCTAGGCCTGGACTCTTCTTTGTAGGCTAGGACTTATACACGTTTTCAATTTCAGTAATAGAAATTGGGTTATTCAGCAGTTTTACATCTTCCTGACCCAGCTTTGGTAGTTCATGTGTATCTAGGAATTTGTCTATTTCTTCAGTGTTGTCAAACCTATGAGAGTAGAGGTTTTCAAAGTAGGTGTTGATGATCTTCTGTATTTACACTGAGTCTGTAGTAATTTCACTTTTTTCGTTTCTTTTTGGATGAATTTGAGTTTTTTCTTTCCTTTTTTTAAATAAGGTTGGCCAGGGGCTTATTAATTCTATTTTTTCTTTCAAAGAACCAACTCTTTGATTCATTGATTCTTTGTACATTTTCTTAGTCTCTATTGCATTAATTTCTGCTCTGATCTTTATAATTTCCTCCCTTCTTTGGCTTTAGGCTTTACTGGCTCTTCTTTTTCTAGATGTTTGAGTTGTAGCATCAGCTTGTTTATTTGTGTTTGTTCTGTCTTCTTGATGTGGAAACTCAATGCAATAAATTTTCCTCTGAGGACTGCCTTCATTGCATCCCACAAAATCCAGTAAGTTGTGTCTGTATTTTCAGTTACTTGTAGATATTGTTTAATTTCTTCTTTAATTTCTTCTGTGACTCACTCATTGCTCAAGAGTGTATTATTCAGTTTCCATATGTTTGTAGGTTTTTTGCAATTTCTTTTGTCATTAATTTCTAGATTCACAGCACTATGATCTGATAACATGCATTGGATAATTTCAATTCTTTTGCATTTACTTAAATATGTTCTGTGGGCTAGTATGTGGTCTATTTTAGAGACTGTCCCATGTACTGCTGAGAAGAAGGTGTATTCTGATGTTGTTGGATGGAACACTCTATATACATCTATCAAGTCCCTTTGTTCAGAGGTGTGATTCAGTTCTATTATGTCTTTGCTGATTTTCTGTCTAGTTGATCTGTCACTTTGGGTCAGTGCTGTGTTAAAGTCTCCTGTTATACTTGTATTATTGCTTATTTGATTTTTCATTTCTGTTAGTACTTGCTTTATATAGCTGGGTGCTCTGGAAATCGGTGCATATATGCTTAAGATTGTTATCTCTTCCTCTTGAAGTTTTCCCCTAACTAGTATGTAGTGACCTTCTTTATCTCTTTGGATCATTCTTGGTTTGAAATTTATATTGTCTGCAAACAGGATGGCTGCTCCTGCTTTTTTTTTGGATTCCTGTTGCACGAAGTATTGTTTTCCATCCCCTGAGTTTCAGTCTATGAGTGTCCTTTTGGTTTAGATGGGTTTCTTGTAGACAGCATATGGTCGGATGTTGTTTCTTGATCCATTCTGCTAGTCTGTTTCTTTTGATTGGCAAGTTGAGGCCATTTACATTAATGGTTGAAACTGTTATATATTGGTTTATTGTTGACATGTTATCTTTCTGCTGTTGTGTTTTTAGCTTTCCATTCTGTTTAATTGTCTGCCTTGCTTGGTGGTTTTTTCCATGTGTATCTAGAATGTGTTTCAGTATTCTTTGTAGGGTTGGTTTGGTGTTCATGAAGTTCTTCAGCTGTTCTTTGTCATGGAAGTGTCTTATTTCTCCATCCATTTTGAAGGACAGTTTTGCAGGGTATGTCAGTCTGGGTTGGAAATGGTTTTCCTTTAGGATCTAAAATACTTCACTCCATGCTCTTCTTGATTTCGTTGTTTGTGTTGAGAAATGTGCCGTAAATCGGATAGGTTTTACTTTATAGGTGATCTCTCCTTTCTCTCTAACAGTTTTTAGTATACTATTCTTGTGTTGGATTTCTGGGATTGTGATTATTATGTGTCTAGGTGTAGTTTTATTTTGGTTATGGCTGTTTGGCTTTCCATATGCTTCTCTTATCCAGATGTCAGTTTCTCTTCTCATGTTTGGGAAATTTTCAGCTATTACTTTGGTAAATATCCTCTTGATATCATTTGGGCTGTCCCCTTCTATTTCATTTATCCCTATTAATCTTATGTTATTTGTCTTTGCATCATCTTGCAGGTGTTGAATTGTTATTTCCCGATACTTTGTTATTTTTAAAGGATCTTGTGTTTCCTGCTAATTGGCTGCAATCTTATCTTCGAGGTCTGAAATTGTGTCTTCACTTTCATTGAGGCAGTTTTTACAGCTTTCAATACAATTATTCATTTCCAGTGCATCTGTTTGAATCTGCTTTATGCATTCTGTTTGTTTCTTATATTGTTCATTCAGGGATTCTATCTGTTTCCTTTGTTCCTCTAATTTTTTAGCTGTGTTTTCACTAGATGTGTTCTCTATTTCGTTCACTGTTTTTGTCAATTCTTCTTTTACCTGGGCAAGTATTTCTGATTTGAATTTCTCCATAGCTTTCCCTATTTGCATATTTATTCCATTTGATATCATTTCAGACATTTCTGGTGTATGGCTTCTTTTTTCTTCTATGTACATGGCTTCTAAGCTTTCTTGGAGAGGGCTAGAGCTTTGAATCTGCCTTTTGGTCTTTCCTTTTGTCATTTTTCTATATTTCCTTGCTTTGAGCGGTGTTCCAATGCTTTCCCTGCATGTGTGGCAAATTACCTCTTGCACCCTCAGTTCCTGGAGGGCCAATGGGTCACCCACAGGGGCTTGGCTTCCTCACAGATTCTTAACTCCCCTCTGTGGGCTCCTGGTTCCCTAAGTGTAAGGCGGATGCTGGGCGTGGTCAACCAAGAGCCTGTGGATTTTCAGGCAGGCCAGGCCACTGTACTTTTTCCCAGGCAGGTCTCCAGGAGGTTCTGTGTCAGTGAAGGATGGGCCTAGAGGACCCAAAGTGTCAGGCTAAAATGCTGGTTTCTGCAAAGTTCCCGGTCCCAAACAGACCTGGCCAAGATGCCAGTCTCTGCAAAGTTCCCAGTCCAAAGAGTGCAGGCCACACTGCAGGTCTGGGAGGTTCCTGGTCCCAAAGAGTCAGGCCAAGATGCTGCTCTCTGGCAGATTTCCTGAGGGTGAAGGGGAGGGCTACGGGCCTAAACAGACCTGGCAAAAATGCTGGTGTCCAGGAAGTTCCCTGTGGATGAAGGGCAGGCCTACCAGTCCCAAACAGTCAGGCTGAGATGCTGGTCTCTGGGAGATTTCCTCTGTTCAAGATATTAAATGACAGGTTAAATGTCATGTCAGATTCTGAAATTCACTTTACCGTATTTTATGCTTTTTCTGAGAGGCTATTACTGGTTCTGGCTGGTGATGTCATTTGTTGGTCGTATTAAAAATAGTCTTTTTTTGTCTTATTTTTTGGCCCTTGAATAACTATTTCTTTGGCATTGTCTTCTCCAGATTTAAAGCTATATGCTTACACATGATGAGAACTCCTATTTGCCTAATAACCCTCTTTGCTTACATACGTTTTTAAAAAGTTCACCAAGCTGTCTTCTCTTAAACTTCCAGCTCTACTATCACCCAACAATAGGCAATAACTGCTTTTTAGCTGTCTTTTATGAGATTTTTCTGAGCCCAGTTTGTGAGTCACATCATCCTAAGTAATTCAGAGAGGACCTAACCCTCAATAGGTAGGGTCTTCCATAACCTTAGGAAGTACCTACATGAAGACAGAGACCTAGATATTTTAAACACTTCATGTAGAATTATGGGGATTTATCCATCTCTGGGAAAATGAGGCAAGAAATTAAGGCATTGAAAATAAAGACTGGAGAACCAGGCATGGCCTATCATTCACCGACAGTTTTCTTTTCTTTTTTTTTTTATTTTGAAAGAGAATAAAACAAAAGGGGGCACTGCAGAGCAGATGAAAACAGGACAACATAGGCAACACAGAACTTTACATTAAGAACTTTACATTAAGACAACTGGACATCAACAGTAGCTAACACCATATCTCTTACTCTGCTATAGTTGAGCATAGTTTCAAAAACAATAATATCAAACATAACACAATAGTATAAAGCTATGCATAGAGTGAAAGAATTACAGGGCTTTCTGAACTGAATAACAGAAAATGATCAATGGGTACTGTAATATCTCATTTTCGATAAAAATATTTTGTTTGAACTATCATACATATTCAAATTCCAAGAAGACACAATGTGATAGAACAAACGGTAGTAGAACAAAAAAAGCATGGTAAGACTTCTAAGAAGGATGATATTAAATCAGAAATAGCTGTCATAATGTTTTCTTCAAAACAGCTGTTCATATCATCACGTGTGATATAGTCAAACAAAACAGGATAAAACCATTGCAACTGATGATTGAAAACTTTGAAAGACTTCAAAGCTATGAGATGGGGACTCATGCTTACCATAAAGTCTTACATACTCTTATCAAATCTCATCCTAGGGAGACTATATGGTATTTACTCTTGTGAGTTTGGTTTATTTCGCTTAAGAGAATGGTCTCAAGTCATGTCCATTTATTTATAAATATCTCGATGTGATCATTCTTTATAGCTGAGTAGTACTCCTTTGTATAAAAATGCCACAACTTTTTTTATCCATTCCTCAGTTGATGGGCACTTAGGTTGTTTCCAAGATCTGGCTATTACAAATTGTGCTGCTATAAACATGGGTGCACATATATCACTGTGGTATGATGTTTTCAGTTCTGCTAGGAATATGCCTAGAAGTGGAATAGTTGGGTCAAATGGGACTTCCAAACCCAGCTTTTTGAGGAATATCCAGACTGACCTTCACAGTGGTTGCACCAGTCTACCCTCCCACAAGCAGTGTAGAAGAGATCCTTTTCCCCCACAGCCTTTCCAACACTTGTGTTTGGTAGTGTTTTCTATCTTGGCCATTCTTTCTGGAGTGAGATGGAATCTCAGTATGATTTTAATTTGCATTTCTCTCATGACTAATGATGATGAACATTTCTTTATGTATTTATTTGCCATTCATATTTCCTCATCTGAGAACTGTGTATTCATTTCAGATGACCATTTTTGGACTGGGTCTTTGAATTTCGAGGGTCTGACTTTTTTTTAATTCTTTATAAATTCTAGACAGAAGTCCTTTGTCTGAGGTGCTGTCTATGAAGATTTTTTCCCAATCTGTGGGTTTTCTTTTCACTCTGCTGGAAACCTCTTTTGACATGCAGAAACTCTTTAATAAGATGTGGTCCCAGTTATTGATTCTGGGAAGTACATCCCGTGTACTTTGGTTCTTGTTCATGAATTCTCTCCCTGCCCCTATATGTTTGAGGTTTTTACCTACTTTGTCTTCCAGCAGTTTTAGTGTTTCTGCTTTAATATTTAGATCTTTGATCCATTTAGATTTTAGTTTAGTGTATGGTGGTAGACATGGGTCTAGTTTTAGTCTTCTGCATATGGATAGCCAATTTTTCCAGCAACATTTGTTAAAGAGACTGTATTTCTTCCAGTGAGCATGTTTGGCCCCTTTATCAAAGACAAGATGGTTGAGTGAGTTTTTGGTTGTGGTTGTATCTTCCAATCTATTCCATTGATATTCAGGTCTATTTTCATTCCAGTACCATGTTGCTTTCATTACTGTACCTTTGTAGTATAATTTCAAATCAGGGATTGTGATGCCTCCTGCCTTGCCTTTGTTGCTTAGAATTGCCTTTGCTAGTCTAGGTCTCCTCTGGTTCCGGATGAATTTTAGGAGGGATTTCTCTACATCTATGAAGTGTGGAAGTGGTATTTTGATTGGGATGGCAACGAATCTGTATAGTAATTTTGGGAGAATGGCTATTTTTACAATGTTTTTTCTTCCTATCCATGAACAGGGGATGTCTTTCCATTTTCTGAGGTCCTCTTCATTTTCCTTTTTCAGGGTATTATAATTTTCACTGTATAGCTCTTTTACTTCTTTCGTGAGATTGATTCGTAAGTATTTCATTTATTTGGATGCTAGTGTAAAGGGTGTAGTTTCTCTTGTTGCTCTCTCAGTGCTTTTGTTGTTAGTGTATAGAAATGCTATTCATTTTTGTGCATTGACTTTGTATCCGTCTACCTTGCTGAATTTGGTAATTATATCTAGGAGTCTTTCAATAGAGTTTTGGGGATATTCTATGTAAAGTATCATGTCACCTGCAAATAATGATAATTTAACTTCCTCTTTTCCTATCTTTAGTCCTTTTATTTCTCTTTCCTGTCTTATTGCTCTGGCTAGTATTTCCAGTACTATGTTGAATAGCAGTGGTGACAATGGACATCCTTGTCTTGTCCCTGATTTTAATGTAAAGGCTTTCATTTTTTGACCATTTCATATGATGCTGGCTGTTGCTTTGTCATAGATGGCCTTTACCATACTGCGATAAAGACCCTGTATTCCAATTCTCTATAAGGTTCTTATCATGAATGACTGTTGGCCTTTTTCAAAAGCTTTTTCTGCATCTATAGAGATGATCATGTGTTTCTTCCTTTTGGCTCTATTGATATGGTGGATTACATTTATAGTTTCACATATGTTGAACCATCCCTGCATTCCTGGGATGAATCCTACTTGGTCATGGTGTTTAATCTTCTTGATGATTTGCTGCATCCTGTTTGCCAGTATTTTATTGAGAATTTTTGCATCTATGTTCATCTGGGAGATTGGCCTATAGTTCTCATTTTTAGGTGAGTCTTTCTCTGGTTTTGGTACTAGAGTGATTTTTGCTTCCAGGAATCATTTAGGAAGAATTGCTTCCCTTTCAATTTCATTGAAGAGTTTCAGGAGTGTTGGAGTTAAGTCTTCTTTGTATTTCTTGTAGAATTCTGCAGTGAATCCATCTGGGCCTGGACTCTTCTTTTAGGCAAGGACTTAATTACATTTTCAATTTCAGTAATAGAAATTGGGTTATTCAGCAGTTTTACATCTTCCTGACCCAGCTTTGGTAGTTCATATGTATCTAGGAATTTGTCTATTTCTTCAGTGTTGTCAAACCTATGAGAGTAGAGGTTTTCAAAGTAGGTGTTGATGATCTTCTGTATTTCCACTGAGTCTGTAGTAATTTCACTTTTTTCATTTCTTTTTGCATGAATTTGAGTTTTTTCTTTCCTTTTTTAAAATAAGGTTGGCCAGGGGCTTATCAATTTTATTTTTTCTTTCAAAGAACCAAATCTGTGATTCATTGATTCTTTGTACATTTTCTTAGTCTCTATTGCATTAATTTCTGCACTGATCTTTATAATTTCCTCCCTTCTTTGGCTTTAGGCTTGGCTGCCTCTTCTTTTTCTACATGTTTGCGTTGTAGCATCAGGTTGTTTATTTGTGTTTGTTCTGTCTTCCTGATGTGGGAACTCAATTCAATAAATTTTCCTCTGAGGACTGCTTTCATTGCATCCCACAAAATCCGGTAAATTGTGTCTGTATTTTCAGTTACTTGTAGATATTGTTTAATTTCTTCTTTAATTTCTTCTGTGACCCCCTCATTGCTCAAGAGTGTATTATTCAGTTTCCATGTGTTTGTAGGTTTTTTGCAATTTCTTTTGTCATTAATTTCTAGATTCACAGCACTATGATCTGATAACTTGCATGGGATAATTTCAATTCTTTTGCATTTACTGAAATGTGTTCTGTGGGCTAGTATATGGTCTATTTTAGAGAATGTCCCATGTACTGCTGAGAAGAAGGTGTATTCTGATGTTGTTGGATGGAACACTCTATAAACATCTATCAAGTTCATTTGTTCACAGGTGTGATTCAGTTCTGTTATGTCTTTGCTAATTTTCTGTCTAGTTGATCTGTCGCTTTGGGTCAGTGGTGTGTTAAAGTCTCCTGTTATAATTGTATTATTGCTTATTTGATTTTTCATTTCTGTTAGCACTTGCTTTACATAGCTGGGTCCTCTGTAATTTGGTGCATATATATTGAAGATTGTTATCTCTACCTCTTGAAGTTTTCCCCTAAATAGTATGTAGTGACCTTCTTTATCTCTTTGGATCATTCTTGGTTTGAAATTTAAATTGTCTGCAAACAGGATGTCTACTCCTGCTTTTTTATGGTTTCCTGTTGCATGAAGTATTGTTTTCCATCCCTTGAGTTTCAGTCTATGAGTGTCCTTTTGGGTTAGATGGGTTTCTTGTAGACAGCATATGGTCGGATGTTGTTTCTTGATCCATTCTGCTAGTCTGTTTCTTTTGATTGGCAAGTTGAGGCCATTTACATTAATGGTTGTAGCTGTTATATATTGATTTATTGTTGACATGTTATCTTTCTGCTGTTGTTTCTTAGGTTTCCATTCTGTTTAATTGTCTGCCTTGCTTGGTGGTGTTCTCCCATGTGTATCTAGAATGTGTTTCAGTATTCTTTGTAGGGTTGGTTTGGTGTTCATGAAGTTCTTCTGCTGTTCTTTGTCATGGAAGTGTCTTATTTCTCCACCAATTTTGCAGGACAGTTTTGCAGGGTATGTCAGTCTGGGTTGGAAATGGTTTTCCTTTAGGATCTAAAATACTTCACTCCATGCTCTTCTTGATTTCGTTGTTTGTGTTGAGAAATGTGCCGTGATTCGGATAGGTTTTCCTTTATAGGTGATCTCTCTTTTCTCTCTAACAGTTTTTAGTATACTATTCTTGTGTTGGATTTCTGGGATTGTGATTAATATGTGTCTAGGTGTAGTTTTATTTTGGTTATGGCTGTTTGGCTTTCCATATGCTTCTCTTATCCAGATGTCAGTTTCTCTTCTCATGTTTGGGAAGTTTTCAGCTATTACTTCTGTAAATATCCTGTTGATATCATTTGGGCTGTCCCCTTCTTTTTCATTTATCCCTATTCATCTTATGTTATTTTTCTTTGCATCATCTTGCAGGTGTTGAATTGTTGTTTCCCAATTCTTTGTTATTTTTAAAAGATCCTGTCTTTCCTGCTCACTGGCTGCAATCTTATCTTCAAGGTCTGAAATTGTATCTTCACTTTCATTGAGGCAGTTTTTACAGCTTTCAATACAATTTTTCATTTCCAGTACATCTCTTTGAATCTGCTTTATGCATTCTGTTTGTTTCTTATATTGCTCATTCAGGGATTCTATCTGTTTCCTTTGTTCCTCTAATTTTTTAGCTGTGTTTTCACTAGATGCGTTCTCTATTTTGTTCACTGTTTTTGTCAATTCTCTTTTTACCTGGGAAAGTATTTCTCATTTGAATTTCTCCATAGCTTTCCCTATTTGCATATTTATTCCATTTGATATCATTTCAGGCATTTCAGGTGTATCGCTTCTTTTTTCTTCTATGTACATGGCTTCTAAGCTTTCTTGGAGAGGGCTAGAGCTTTGAATCTTCCTTTTGGTCTTTCCTTTTGTCATTTTTCTATATTTCCTTGCTTTGAGCGGTGTTCCAATGCTTTCCCTGCATGTGTGGCAAATTACCTCTTGCACCCTCAGTTCCTGGAGGGCCAATGGGTCACCACAGGGGCTTGGCTTCCTCACAGGGTCTTAACTCCCCTCTGTGGGATCCTGGCTCCCTAAGTGTAAGGCGGATGCTGGGCGTGGTCAACCCAGAGCCTGTGGATTTTCCGGAAATCCAGGCCACTGTACTTTGTCCCAGGCAGGTCTCCAGGAGGTTCTCTGTGGGTGAAGGATGGGCCTAGAGGACCCAAAGAGTCAGGCCAAAATGCTGGTTTCTGCAAAGTTCCCAGTCCCAAACAGACCTGGCCAAGATGCCAGTCTCTGCAAAGTTCCCAGTCCAAAGAGTGCAGGCCAAACTGCATGTCTGGGAGGTTCCTGGTCCCAAAGAGTCAGGCCGAGATGCTGCTCTCTGGCAGATTTCATGAGGGTGAAGGGCAGTGCTATGGGCCCAAACAAACCTGGCAAAGATGCTGGTCTCCAGGAAGTTCCCTGTGAATGAAGGCCAGTCCTACCAGTTCCCAACTGTCAGGCTGAGATGCTGGTCTCTGGGAGATTTCCTCTGCTCAAGATATTAAATCACAGGTTAAATGTCATGTCAGATTCTGAAATTCACTTTACCATATTTTATGCTTTTTCTGAGAGGCTATTACTGGTTCTGCCTGGTGGTTTCATTTGTTGGTCGTATTAAAAAGTCTATTTTTGTCTTATTTTTTGGCCCTTGAATAACTATTTCTTTGGCATTGTCTTCTCCAGATTTAAAGCTATATGCTTACACATGATGAGAACTCCTATTGGCCTAATAACCCTCTTTGCTTACATAGGTTTTTAAAAAGTTCACCAAGCTGTCTTCTCTTAAACTTCCAGCTCTACTATTACCCAACAATAGGCAATAACTGCTTTTTAGCTGTCTTTTATGAGGTCTTTCTCAGCCCAGTTTGTGAGTCACATCATCCTAAGTAATTCAGAGAGGACCTAACCCTCAATAGGTAGGGTCTTCCATAACCTTAGGAAGTACCTACATGAAGACAGACACCTAGATATTTTAAACACTTCATGTAGAATTATGGGGATTTATCCATCTCTGGGAAAATGAGGCAAGAAATTAAGGCATTGAAAATAAAGACTGGAGAACCAGGCATGGCCTATCATTCACCGACAGTTTTCTTCTTTTTTTGTTTTTTACTTTGAAAGAGAATAAAACAAAAGGGGGCACTACAGAGCAGATCAGAACAGGACAACATAGGCAACACAGTACTTTACATTAAGACAACAGGACATCAACAGTAGCTAACACCATATCTCTTACTCTGCTATAGTTGAGCATAGTTTCAAAAACAATAATATCAAACATAACACAATAGTATAAAGCCATGCTTAGAGTGAAAGAATTACAGGGCTTTCTGAACTGAATAACAGAAAATGATCAATGGGTACTGTAATATCTCATTTTCGACAAAAAAAATTTTGTTTGAACTATCATACATATTCAAATTCCAATAAGACACAATGGGATAGAACAAATGGTAGTAGAACAAAAAAAGCATGGTAAGACTTCTAAGAAGGATGATATTAAATCAGAAATAGCTGTTATAATGTTTTCTTCAAAACAGCTGTTCATATCATCACGTGTGATATAGTCAAACAAAACAGGATAAAGCCATTGCAACTGATGATTGAAAACTTTGAAAGACTTCAAAGCTATGAGATGGGGACTCATGCTTACCATAAAGTCTTACATACTCTTATCAAATCTCATCCTAGGGAGACTATATGGTATTTACTCTTGTGAGTTTGGTTTATTTCGCTTAAGAGAATGGTCTCAAGTCATGTCCATTTATGTATAAATATCTCGATGTGATCATTCTTTATAGCTGAGTAGTACTCCTTTGTATAAAAATGCCACAACTTTTTTTATCCATTCCTCAGTTGATGGGCACTTAGGTTGTTTCCAAGATCTGGCTATTACAAATTGTGCTGCTATAAACATGGGTGCACATATATCACTGTGGTATGATGTTTTCAGTTCTTCTAGGAATATGCCTAGAAGCGAAATAGCTGGGTCAAATAGGACTTCCAAACCCAGCTTTTTGAGGAATCTCCAGACTGACCTCCACAGTCGTTGCACCAGTCTACACTCCCACCAACAGTGTAGAAGAGTTCCTTTTCCCCCACAGCCTCTCCAACACTTGTTGTTGGTAGTGTTTTCTATCTTGGCCATTCTTTCTGGAGTGAGATGGAATCTCAGTGTAGTTTTAATTTGCATTTCTCTCATGACTAATGATGATGAACATTTCTTTATGTATTTATTTGCCATTCATATTTCCTCATCTGAGAACTGTGTATTCATTTCAGATGCCCATTTTTGGACTGGGTCTTTGAATTTTGAGGGTCTGATTTTTTTTAATTCTTTAGAAGTTCTAGACAGAAGTCCTTTGTCTGAGGCGCTGTCCATGAAGATTTTTTCCCAATCTGTGGGTTTTCTTTTCACTCTGCTGGAAACCTCTTTGGACATGCAGAAACTCTTTAATAAGATGTGGTCCCAGTTATTGTTTCTGGGAAGTACTTCCCGTGTACTTTGGTTCTTGTACATGAATTCTCTCCCTGCCCCTATATGTTTGAGGTTTTTACCTACTTTGTCTTCCAGCAGTTTTAATGTTTCTGCTTTAATATTTAGATCTTTAATCCATTTAGATTTTAGTTTAGTGTATAGTGGTAGACATGGGTCTAGTTTTAGTCTTCTGCATATGGATAGCCAATTTTTCCAGCAACATTTGTTAAAGAGACTGTAGTTCTTCCAGTGACCATGTTTGGACCCTTTATCAAAGACAAGGTGGTTGAGTGAGTTTTTGGTTGTGGTTGTATCTTCCAATCTATTCCATTGATATTCAGGTCTATTTTCATTCCAGTACCATGTTGCTTTCATTACCGTAACTTTATAGTATAATTTCAAATCAGGGATTGTGATGCCTCCTGCCTTGCCTTTGTTGCTTAGAATTGCCTTTGCTAGTCTAGGTCTCCTCTGGTTCCGGATGAATTTTAGGAGTGATTTCTCTACATCTATGAGGTGTTGTAGTGGTGTTTTGATTGGGATGGCAACGAATCTGTATAGTTATTTTGGGAGAATGGCCATTTTTAGAATGTTTGTTCTTCCTATCCATGAACAGGGGATGTCTTTCCATTTTCTGTGGTCCTCTTCATTTTCCTTTTTCAGGGTATTATAATTTTCACTGTATAGCTCTTTTACTTCTTTCATGAGATTGATTCATAAGTATTTCATTTTTTTGGATGCTAGTGTAAAGGGTGTAGTTTCTCTTATTGCTCTCTCAGTACTTTTGTTGTTAGTGTATAGAAATGCTATTCATTTTTCTGTATTGACTTTGTATCCAGCTACCTTGCTGAATTTGCTAATTATATCTAGGAGTCTTTCAATAGAGTTTTGGGGATATTCTATGTGAAGTATCATGTCACCTGCAAATAATGATAATTTAAGTTCCTCTTTTCCTATCTTTACTCTTTTATTTCTCTTTCCTGTCTTATTGCTCTGGCTAGTATTTCCAGTACTATGTTGAATAGCAGTGGTGACAATGGACATCCTTGTCTTGTCCCTGATTTTAATGTAAAGGCTTTCATTTTTTGACCATTTCATATGATGTTGGCTGTTGCTGTGTCATAGATGGCCTTTACCATATTGAGATAAAGACCCTGTATTCCAATTCTCTATAAGGTTCTTATCATGAATGACTGTTGGCCTTTTTCAAAAGCTTTTTCTGCATCTATAGAGGTGATCATGTGTTTCTTCCTTTTGGCTCTATTGATATGGTGGATTACATTTATTGTTTCACATATGTTGAACCATCCCTGCATTCCTGGGATGAATCCTACTTGGTCATGGTGTTTAATCTTCTTGATGATTTGCTGCATCCTGTTTGCCAGTATTTTATTGAGAATTTTTGCATCTATGTTTATCTGGGAGATTGGCCTATAGTTCTCTTTTTTAGGTGAGTCTTTCTCTGGTTTTGGTACTAGAGTGATATTTGCTTCCAGGAATCATTTAGGAAGAATTGCTTCCCTTTAAATTTCATTGAAGTGTTTCAGGAGTGTTGGAGTTAAATCTTCTTTGTATTTTTTGTAGAATTCTGCAGTGAATCCATCTGGGCCTGGACTCTTCTTTGTAGGCAAGGACTTAATTACATTTTCAATTTCAGTAATAGAAATTGGGTTATTCAGCAGTTTTACATCTTCCTGACCCAGCTTTGGTAGTTCATGTGTATCTAGGAATTTGTCTATTTCTTCAGTGTTATAGAACCTATGAGAGTAGAGGTTTTCAAAGTAGGTGTTGATGATCTTCTGTATTTCCACTGAGTCTGTAGTAATTTCACTTTTTTCATTTCTTTTTGCATGAATTTGAGTTTTTTCTTTCCTTTTTTTAAATAAGGTTGGCCAGGGGCTTATCAATTTTATTTATTCTTTCAAAGAACCAACTCTTTGATTCATTGATTCTTTGTACATTTTCTTAGTCTCTATTGCATTAATTTCTGCTCTGATCTTTATAATTTCCTACCTTCTTTGGCTTTAGGCTTGGCTGGCTCTTCTTTTTCTAGATGTTTGAGTTGTAGCATCAGGTTGTGCATTTGTGTTTGTTCTGTCTTCCTGATGTGGGAACTCAGTGCAATAAATTTTCCTCTGAGGACTGCTTTCATTGCATCCTCCAAAATCCGGTAAGTTGTGTCTGTATTTTCTGTTACTTGTAGATATTGTTTAATTTCTTCTTTAATTTCTTCTGTGACCCACTCATTGCTCAAGAGTGTATTATTCAGTTTCCATGTGTTTGTAGGTTTTTTGCAATTTCTTTTGTCATTAATTTCTAGATTCACAGCACTATGATCTGATAACATGCATGGGATAATTTCAATTCTTTTGTTCTGTGTGTCTACGGCCATACCACCCTGAATGCGCCCGATCTCGTCTGAAATATGTTCTGTGGGCTAGTATATGGTCTATTTTAGAGAATGTCCCATGTGTTGCTGAGAAGAAGGTGTATTCTGATGTTGTTGGATGGAACACTCTATATACATCTATCAAGTCCATTTGTTCACAGGTGTGATTCAGTTCTGTTATGTCTTTGCTGATTTTCTGTCTAGTTGATCTGTCGCTTTGGGTCAGTGGTGTGTTAAAGTCTCCTGTTATAATTGTATTATTGCTTATTTGATTTTTCATTTCTGTTACTATTTGCTTTATATAGCTGGGTGCTCTGGAATTTGGTGCATATATATTTAAGATTGTTATCTCTTCCTCTTGAAGTTTTCCCCTAACTAGTATGTAGTGAGCTTCTTTATCTCTTTGGATCATTCTTGGTTTGAAATTTATAGTGTCTGCAAACAGGATGGCTACTCCTGCTTTTGTTTTGGTTTACTGTTGCATGAAGTATTTTTTTTCCATCCCTTGAGTTTCAGTCTATGAGTGTCCTTTTGGGTTAGATGGGTTTCTTGTAGACAGCATATGGTTGGATGTTGTTTCTTGATCCATTCTGCTAGTCTGTTTCTTTTGATTGGCATGTTGAGGCCATTTACATTAATGGTTGTAACTGTTATATATTGGTTTATTGTTGACATGTTATCTTTCTGCTGTTGTGTCTTTAGCTTTCCATTCTGTTTAATTGTCTGCCTTGCTTCGTGGTTTTTTTCCCATGTGTATCTAGAATGTGTTTCAGTATTCTTTGTAGGGTTGGTTTGGTGTTCATGAAGTTCTTCCGCTGTTCTTTGTCATGGAAGTGTCTTATTTCTCCATCCATTTTGAAGGACAGTTTTGCAGGGTATGTCAGTCTGGGTTGGAAATGGTTTTCCTTTAGGATCTAAAATACTTCACTCCATGCTCTTCTTGATTTCGTTGTTTGTGTTGAGAAATGTGCCGTCATTCGGATAGGTTTTCCTTTATAGGTGATCTCTCCTTTCTCTCTAACAGTTTTTAGTATACTATTCTTGTGTTGGATTTCTGGGATTGTGATTATTATGTGTCTAGGTGTAGTTTTATTTTGGTTATGGCTGTTTGGCTTTCCATATGCTTCTCTTATCCAGATGTCAGTTTCTCTTCTCATGTTTGGGGAGTTTTCAGCTATTACTTCGGTAAATATCCTCTTGATATCATTTGGGCTGTCCCCTTCTTTTTCATTTATCCCTATTCATCTTATGTTATTTTTCTTTGCATCATCTTGCAGGTTTTGAATTGTTGTTTTCCAATTGTTTGTTATTTTTAAAAGATCTTGTCTTTCCGGCTCACTGGCTGCAATGTTAGCTTTGCGGTCTGAAATTCTATCTTCACTTTCAATGAGGCAGTTTTTTACAGCTTTCAATAGAATTTTTGATTTCCTCTATATTTCTTTGAATCTGCTTTATGCATTCTGTTTGTTTCTTATATTGTTCATTCAGGGATTCTATCTGTTTGCTTTGTTCCTCTAATTTTTTAGCTGTGTTTTCACTAGATGCATTCACTATTTATTGCACTATTTTTATCAATTCTTCTTCTACCTGGGTAAATATTTCTGATTTGAATTTCTCCATAGCTTTCCCTATTTGCATATTTACTTCATTTGATATCATTTCAGACATTTCAGGTGTATGGATTCTTTTTTCTTCTATGTACACTGCTTCTAAGCTTTCTTGGAGAGGTCTAGAGCTTTGAATCTGCCTTTTGGTGTTTCCTTTTGTCATTTTTCTATATTTGCTTGCTTTGAGAGGTGTTCCGAAATTCTCTCTGCATGTGTGACAAATTACCTCTTGCACCCTCAGTTCCTGGAGGTGCAGTGGCTCCCCCACAGGCTTTTGGCTTCCTCACAGGGTCCTAACTCCCCTCTGTGGGCTCCTGGCTCCTTAAGTTTTAAGGTGAATGCTGGGTGTGGTCAAACTGGAGCCTGTGGAATCTCAGGCAGGCCAGCCCACTTTCCTTTGTCCCAGGCAGGTCTCTAGGAGGTTCCCTGTGAGCGAAGGGTGTGTCTACAGGTCCCAAAGAGTCAGGCCAAAATGCTGGTTTCTGCAAAGTTCCTGGTCCCAAACAGACCTGGCCAAGATGCCAGTCTCCACAATATTCCCAATCCAAACAGCCCAGACCTCTCTTCAGGTCCAGGAGGTTCCCGGTCCCAAAGGGTCAGGCCATGATGCTGGTCTCTGGGAGATTTCCTGGGTGTTAAGAACAGGGCTTTGGGCACAGACAGACCTGGCCCAGATGCCAGTCTCAGGGTAGTTCCCTGTGGATGAAGGACGGGCCTACCAGTCCCAAACAGTCATGCTGAGATGCTGGTCTGTGCAGACTTTCAATCCAAACAGTCTGGGCCACTCTGCAGGTCCAGAGGTTCGGGTCCCACAGAGTAAGGCCATGATGCTGGTCTCTGTGAGATTTCCTGGGTGTGAAGGGCGGGGCTATGGGCCCAGACAGACCTGGCCCAGATGCTGGTCTCAGGGCAGTTTCCTGCAGATGAAGTGTGGGCCTACCAGTCCCAAACAGTCGCGCCGAGATGCTAGTCTGCACAGACTTTCAATCCAAACATCCCGGGCCACTCTGCGGGTCCTGGAGGTTCGGGTCCCACAGAGTCAGGCCACGATGCTGGTCTCTGTGAGATTTCCTGGGCTCACTGACAGTTTTCAAATATGGTTGAAAAACATGCACAGAGCAGCTTCAGGACCTTGAGTGTGACAGCCTGCATAGGACATCAAAGAGGATATAAAATATAGCATCACTGACTACATCTCCTCCACCCTCTTGTTCATGCAGTGGCCTGCCTTGCAAGTAGGGCATATTTTCTCTTTTCTTTAGTGCACTCCTTTCTTTTGCACTCCCTTTTCATTAGCTTATTTCCTCAGGTATCTTAAGTCAACTTTGAACTTTTGCACTCAATAGTTGTATCTTCCAATACTTCAAGCAGGTTGAGAGCCTGGAAAGGTGCACAGGGCACCTCACTGTCTAATAACACAGTGACTGAGGTTTAGGGGTATGGAGGAGCTTACTCTCCTCAGAGACCCCCAAACTCTAGATGTATACACTAGTAAAACAAAGTGAGAATGGAGGGTAGAATACCTCCAGATGCTTGATCCATCAGATAGGAGCACTGAGATCAGTACAAAACAGCAACAAGTGCTGCCACTGCTGTTCAATATATACATCCACTGTGAAGCCATGATGTCAGGCATATGCATGTGTAAAAATCACACAAAAAAGCCAATGATTTTGTTTAACAGATATGTGGTAATTACCACAATTAAAGGAGAAATATCTGAATGGTATGATATTAAACAGTAAATTTTTATGGTTCTTTCATATAATCATAAATTACACATATCATTTGTATCATTTCTCCAGAATGGCAGTAAAAATGTGTACAAAAATATTTCTGATGTGGAGTCTGACACTGAAGAAATTTATGTCAGCCATAAGAAGTCAAATTATATTCTTTTCTTCATCTACCATAAAGAAAATTATTGCATAACTAAAGCATGCTGACTCACAGTTTAAAGGCACTGTGTAATTTTCCATTTCTTTCAGCAGTGATTCATCAGCTACAACTTTTCTAAAGCCTGAGCAACTCTTTGAGAACAAGAAGATGGTTGGGTCCATCTCAGGTTGTGAGTTCAGTCATTCCTTGTGGTTCAAAGAATATCCACATTTAGATAGATGAAGAAAGGCTATTTGCCACGTGATGACCACACATCCAGTGAGATCTCAAGGCACACATCAGACTTTGTACTTCTAGGTAGTCTCTTCCACAAACAATCAGGGAAGAGCATGCAAATTATGTGAGTGTGCTTTGCTTAGCACAGGAAGATTGGAAATGGGAAATGTAGCCCAGTGTGGTGGTTTTGTGGTTGATGGGGCTCCAAGTCTCAAGAGTGTAGGAGCCAGTGTTGAAAGGCTTGATGACTGTGGTTCGTGACACACAGCCCCATGTGTCTGTGCCTTCTGTGATGTGCTCAGAGTCCAGGCAAGTGAGGACAGCATTCCACTACTATTGGCCACCCATTCCCGCAGGAACAAGACACGACCTCTCCAGAGCATTGGTGATTTCATGAAGACTCTGTGTCTTCCATTCCCTTCTTTCCCAGCAACAGGAGAATTCATTCAGATGGTTGGGAGTTGACTCAGGCATGGGCTGACTTCTGTGTTTCCAGACACAACCACAGAGGGTGGCAGCTCAGCCTGAAGGAAATTTTCAAACCTCTCCCAGTGGGCCCGAGGTCCAGTGGGAGTTTCTACTCCAATATAAAACTCAACTAAAGATGAATAGTCAACTGGCACATTTACTCATTTTCTCCTCCTTTATGAAAATTCTTCTGATAGAGCCAAAGGGCTGTATCTGAGCATTTATTTGCCTATTTTTATAGAAATCACAATATCACATCATGTTTTCCATACAATGGTTGTTTCATTGGTTTTCTTAATTAGTGTTTCTGTTGCATCACTGAATGGTTTCAATATCTCTGTTTGTTTTTACACATTTAAATTCTTTATCTCTTTTTCCATATTTCTCTTCCCTCCACTCATTTGTCTTGCAGTAAAATCATTGGACTTATTTTTTTTTCTTTTTCTGGTAGATTGAATTTTTGAGGTTATTTGTATATGCAGATTTTCATGATTTCCAGGTTTTTAAAAATAATCTTCTTTATATGTATGATTTTTCATAGCTGTTTTTGCTTCCTGGTTTCTGCTTGTTTATTAAGTGAATCCAATGTGTGCACAAATATATTCACTTTAATTCATATTTCTTTCCTTTTTCTTCTTAAGATATATCCCCTCCTATAATATTTTGAACTATTTTTTCCACCTCCATACTTCTCAGGTGCAAATATAACATTATTAAACCTTTTTTCTTTTGTTTGCTTTCTTCCTTTCTTTCTCGCTTTCATTTCTGATTTACAATAATTTTGTTGTAGACCAAGGACAATTTGCTGTTTTTACAGATAAGTGAACAAAGCTCTGTAACTTCTGACCTCTCGACATCTAGTATTGATATGAAACAAATATGCTTAGAAAAGTTGGGAAGAAGGAACTCCTGCAGACCAGTGGAAGTCAAAATGGAAGGGCTTTTTTTTTAATTGAGTCTTGATGAAGTGAATTGACAGAGATAGTTGGTTTTGTTTTCCAGGATAAAGCTGCCACACCTGAACTATTGAGGAAAAGAACCAGCCCAAAGACTAAAGTTACTGTTGTGAACCTCTAGCTCCCCTTGCAGTAGCAAGACTCCAGTTCTGCTCTGGGGCAGATTAGTAAATCACTATTGACTCCAATCTACTACAGCTTAAATTGACACATGTATAGGGATCCCTGATTTTACTTGGATCCATAATTTGAGTCATGTTTCTAAAGCTATCAGGCTCTACCTGCAGGAGGTTTATCAAGCATCATTCATTGCCATGCTTTCTTTGCCATTGGAAGCACAGAAATAAAACTCCTTAGGAAACTTACCCAAAGAATAGCATAAAAATACAATGTCTCTCATTCCTGGTTCTTTCCTAGTACACATTTTAAGACAGCCCAGGAAATACTTTGACATGGTCTTTGTCAACTTTGGGTACTACTTCTTCAACACACTGGTAAAGTTTGTTCATTTAGGGCTTCATGTGATGATGTGGATTATAGCTGCAGAGCCTCCTGAGGAGCAACTGCACTTTCTCCCTCTGAACAGGCAGCTCAGCCTTTCTGGACATAGGCCATTGCCATCTGTCATATTCTTCTCTGCCCACTTAGTGAACCGTAACA
The DNA here is from genome assembly GCA_004027295.1 of Dolichotis patagonum. Classification (NCBI taxonomy): domain Eukaryota; kingdom Metazoa; phylum Chordata; class Mammalia; order Rodentia; family Caviidae; genus Dolichotis; species Dolichotis patagonum. The sequence continues at coordinate 22,460 of PVJX010018459.1, forward strand.
TCCAAATGTAGACTGAGAGCACATAATCCTTAGTAAATAAGACCTATTACTCTTTTTAGTGGGAATCAACAAATGAGGCTCCCTGATCATTCCACAAAGAATTATTAGGTTTATGTCTGTCTTGGCAAATGAGTTAGGAATGAGGGCAGGACAAAATCGCTGAGCAAGTGGATGTGACCTGTGCGTCATGTAGACAGCCAGCATTCACAGATCACAGAATGTGATATGACTCTGCAATTTCCTTACCCTGTAACAGGCACCAAGGAGAAAGTGCAATTCTAAATATTTCATTTTTATCTGGCATGAAACCAAGTGGGCCTTTGATAGGACAGCTGAGTTTTCATATCAGGCCAGAGAGCTTCTGATGAGAGAATGCATCCACATGCCTTGGTCACATGGGAGAAAAGCAATCTAGGAATAGGAAACATGGAAGACACCCACCGTCATTGTTATGGCTCCAGCCTGCTTACACTCTAGAGCATAATTATTTTCTACCTTCAATGGATGTGCATCCTCAGTCCCATTTCTCTGTGTCCTGTCCAATTCTTTGTTCAGGACATCAAAAACCCAGAAGAAATGTCTATGGGAAATCTGTAATGGGACTTCCAGTGTCTGCTTCAACAACCATCTGTTGAATGCAACACAGAGCCACAGGTGATGCAGGCAGAATAGAGCTTCAAGGAAGAAAGGGAAATGCATATTATTTTCTGGTAAAATTTACATACTTTTAAGATAATGTTCCTTTCAAATAGATTGATCATCAAGAATATCATAGTATACACATAGTTTTTAAGGTTTTTTTCTAAGGGAATGCAACCGAGCATGTTATTACGTGTTTACCTATGGAGAAGACTGATAAAGTTCTGAATGCTTCCTGCTGAGCAACATGTGTGGGACAGTGGGGATCACAGTGCTGTTTTGTTAATGCTGCTGCACAGCACCCAACATGATCGCAGGGGAGGGAAACAGAACTTGGTGCCAGAGAAGATGAACAGGAAGCTGCCACTGAGCTCCGCTCTTCCTGTGTTGATGGAGCCCAGGAAGCAGGCTTGTTTTTCTCACGTTGTATCAAAAACTCTGAGTAAATGGGAAAAGGACTGGAGGAGTTGAAATAGCCCAAAAGAAAATTTATTTTCCCTCTCAGATGAGGAGAGTTCATCCAGCTGAAACACTTATGTAAAGTTTGCAACATGGCTGGAGGGTTCAGTCCAAAAGCTGAGTTAGAAGGGCTTGGCAATCTGATGCACAGTCACAGGCAATAATCAACATACATGCTACAGCACAGGCTTAGGATAAACTAAGGGAAAAGGTGAAGAACAAAGCATTGCTCTCCAGTGCTTCACTTCCCTGAGATCCACTTCTACATTTTCCACTTGGCACAAAAAGGAGCTGGATCTGCCCCAGCTGGATCATTGAGAGAGCTCTCAAGATATTCTGCCAGCAGCACCCCTTTCTGGCACCAAGTGACCCTGGGCCATCTGTCAAAATGCTGAGTCTCAGCGGGCGGGTCTCGAAGGCAGCATAAGCTCCAGGTTAGAGATGAAAGCAGGTTGGCTCCTAAGGGTGCAATAACTTCTTGCAAGATAGATTGACTAGACTTATCTAACTCACATTGTTCACTATGAGCTAGGACTGGCCTGCAATGATTATATGTTGGTAATAATAACAAAAGGAAAACCAGTATCTCAGTAAAAGTTTACTAAATACTTTCAAAAAATGGTCAGTTATTGATTTCTGAGAGACATAAGAAAACTCATAGAGAAGGAGAATGATTAGACCCAGTACACACTTTTGTGTCAGGCACAGCTGAACGAATTGAAGCCTGGTTTCATGGTCCTGTGCTTTCCCTACTTACTCAGCTCCTCTAGGGTGACTACCCTAAGGATGGCTTGTACCTGTTCAGTAGCTGCAGAAACTGGGAGTCTCTCTGCTGGATGTACTGTTTAAAAGTCCTGATTTTATAGACAGCTATGTTAGATAGAAATATTATACACAGTCAGACAGAGCTAGGCCCTGAAAGAGTCAGCACTGAAGACATGAACTTATTACTCTTGTGACTGGAGGCTCATTCTTTGAAGACAAGGCCTCAAGATAAAGATGACCTGACTAGACCTATCTCACACAGAGGGATAAACAATGTACTATAAGCAACATTACTTGGTTGAATAGTCTTGATAGATTATCAATCACAGTTCTTGATCTTTACAAAAACACTTGTTACCTGAGATTTTTCTCTTTTGGATTAATGTTACCTATAAATGTAATCTTACTGGTTGATCATCATTTTGACTCTCATTGTACCCACCTCTTTTTTTCTTTTTGCTCTATAAAAATTTCTTTGAGAAATGGACAAATTGACAGTGAAGTTTCTAGGTCCCCGTCTATCTCAGTAGCTGAAATTCTAGTGAAATTTCCTACTATTAACAAATGTTATTCCTTAGAATTCATGCTCTGATTTTGGAGAACACAAAAGTGGTGTGCTGCATATCTGTAGGCTGGGATTTATAATATTTCTCTTACATCATTTGGTGGCCTACACCCCTGACAGCCAAGTAATTTATCTTCTAATTTTAACAAAGAAAGAGACAGTCTTTCCTGTTTATGTTGTGTTTTACTTTTCTTAAAATCTTCTACCTGTGCAGAATTTGCAACACAAACAAAATGAAGAATTAAGTAAACTTAATTGGAGCAGTTTCTCACCAGTACAGGAAGTTCTCCTCATCTATATTTATGACAGGCTCATTGTAGAAGTACAGCTTCTTACATCTCCTTGTGTATTTCAAACAGCAACTAAAATTTCATTAGCTTTGGGCTTATTTGCAGTAGGATTGTTTTTGCAAGCTCTCCTATCAAATTAAAAAAAGCACAATGATTGTTCTCGATTGCTAGTCCAAGGTGATTACAGAACCACAAAATCATTTGGGCCTTTGTTTTAGGCAGCTGTCCCACATTTCTTGCAGTTCCTATTTTCATTAAAGAGATTTTCTCAACTTGTGATTAGGAGTGGGTTTTTGCAGCAGAGTGGTACTCCTTAAGAGCTATGTGGGCTTAACAAGTTCCCACCCATCTCTATTGTGTCTCTCCTCTGAAATGTGTGTGAGAAAAGTCACATACTGTTCTGGCTGTTGTGAAAATGACCAGAGCAAGCTCATGCAAGGGCTTGCAGAGTGCCCTTTGCATGGGAAGTCACTGTAGGCTCTGTAGAATCCCATTAAGCTGTCAATTCATGATGGAATTGCTTTGCGCCTGTGCTTTCCTTCCTGCAGGAGTCACACATACATTAATCAGTGGAAGACAAACCAGGATTCTGGCCAGAGTTGAGGTGAATGACAATGCACTTTGTAGTCATCAAAAAGTCTTCCTGGGTGAAAGTAATAATATTTTCATGAAAACAAGAATAAGAATATATATTTTATTTTATTTTCCACTCATAGTCTCTCATATATTGTGTCAATTATTAGTGTTTTAAAGATGTAGCATTAACAAAAAGTTTCATTTAACAATAAAAAAGACACAAGAAAACTAGTAAACAAAACCAAACCAAAGTAAGAGACCATGTAATTTTTTATAACTGTTTCATGACACAACATTCCTGTATTGTGGGTGTTTTCTATCAGCTCTAGTAAAAGAATGACAGCAGTTTCAGAGAAAATCCCTCTTCTTTCCTCTAACTGCAACTTAAGACTGCCTCGGAGCTGCATCTTTCAAGAAGGTCTTTGTGAGCATATTGCATCCTCTTCTTAGGCTTCCTTTGAACTCACTCAGTGTGTTTTTCAACTTGTATTCCAATAAACTCCCAAGCATAGGATACCAGAGCATTAGGAAGTTAGAATAATTCTTTTATCTCAAAGTGCATTTAATACAGTTTGAAATTGTATTTTCTAAATATAATTCCCCATTTTTTTAAATCTGGAAAATAAGAAAAACATTGAAAGAGTGTCACATAACATCACAAATACAAAATACACAGAACTGCTCTTATGTTCCTCTTTGAGGTTTTTTCATAGAACAATTAAATGAATCACCAAGACAAAACCAAATATGCAGCTTTGAAGTCTGCTGTCATTACAAAGTAGAGTCTTTTCACTGAATGAAATTTCTTTAATGACATCCTTTTCTTTGTTTTGTCATATTCCATCATGTGACACAGACTATTATGTGATCACCAGGGTGTAATGCAAACCTGGAAGTGAACCTTGGACTGCCTGAAGATCCAGAGACTGCTGAACATCCCCAGGATGGCAGTGCTGGGAGACAGGGACCCTCCCCAGAAGGCCAGGACACCTGGGCTCAGCCCGTCCCTGAACACTGCTCACTGTCGCTGTGTCCAAAAATCAACCCAAGTCCCTGGACCGTCACGCGCTGCAGGCCGCCTCCTCCACCCCTTCCTCTACCTGTTCTCCAGAGGTGAACTCGCTTCTTCAGTTAAGCCCTTTGCCCACCTCCTGGGACCATAAGAGAAGAAGGCCAGAGGCAAGTGAATAGCTGAGCAAAGCAATCTAAATTAACCTGAGGTTCTCCTAACAGTGTCTCCTGAAAAGTTACTGATAAACACCGGCTTACAAATGTCTCTTATTTTCCATCAGAAATTCAAATGGTGGTCACTGGAAATAGTTATGAAATGTAGTGAAATTGTGTAAAGAATTTAGCCCTGTCTCAGTTTATTTCTTGTCTCCCCAGAACTGTCTGAGCCTCTGTTTGTACCACATGGCCCAGTGGATTAGAGGAGCTGAGACACACTTGAGCAGATACACCTGTGCCCAGCTTGGGTCCTTGCACACCTAGGCTCAGCCAGGTGCTGCTCATGAGTATTGCACTAGCCATTGAAGGCTCATGTGATAAGACATAATAAAAATAAACCAGCCCATTCAGATTTCTGAGATGTAATTTTGTTAGGTGTGTTGAGGCATGGCAAGGAACAAAATAATTTCATATTTTACTTATTTCAGACTTCAAGGCTGTAGACACTATAATTCAAGGAAAATGAACAAGAAAAAATCAGTTATACACATTCATTTAATAAATGTTAAATGCCATCAGGAGCTTTGTAAGAAAATCAAGACTCAAATTGTTAGGGAAAATTTTGCATGTCATGAGGCTTTTGAAAAAAATTATGATCACAGAGAAACACAGTTGAAGGCGGGGTATGTGGTAATGGTGATAATATGCAGGAGGAAGGGCAAGGTCTGTGGGTTCAGATCTTTCTCTGTTTCTTCAAAGGTAAGAATGTCCCTGTCCTCTGGTACAGGGAATGTCCCTTCCCCTCCTGTGGGAGAAGGGGAATGGTCATGACTTTCATAGGCATCTCAAGAATGAGAGCCTTGTGATTCTCCTCAGGGAAGCAGTCTATAGAGAGTGGCTCTGCTAGGTTCTCCTGCTGCATCAAATGGCAAGTTACCATTTCTGGGTGTAGATCATCCTGACGCACATCCTGCTGGGGAGAAGAAAAATGATGGTGGTAAATCAGTAGAGTGAGGCAAAACCAGGCAATCTAGAGGATTTCCTCAATAGCCTGTGACAGAATCAAATGAATTTTGATTTATTATTCTCCCTGTGTGCTTTAGGGAGAAACTCATACTTAGAAAAGCTAACTTTCAAGAACCAGAAAATAAACAAGTTAAACAGAACTAATGATGTTAGCTTATGTATAATATTTAGTCTAGAAATAGTATTACATTTAGACTCTGATGAAGAATAAATGAACTTCCAAGGTCACTCAGCTAATATGCTGAACCTGCAGTTAAAAGCAGGTATGAATATTCAACTATCTATCATCTCTAAAATACACTTCCTCCCCTAAAACCTAGTTGAATATTGTCTTCTATGCATCTCTGCATACATTCATATTTTGGAGTTCATATATTTGGAGATGCCATTTTGAAACTCATCATAGGTGGGCCCTGCTTCTCCAAGACGCTTCCTGTCCAGAGATCTTTACAGTGTTGTTTGCTCAAAGAATCTTTGATTCTTTTTACTCTCTCTTGAGTGTCTCATCCATAAGAGAAAGAATTACATTTTATTTTGTTCTTTTTCATTAGTGTATCCAGCATAGTTGCAGGATCTCAGTAAAATGAATGATGAATAAACACATAAAAAGAAATGAATAAATAAATAGACACAGCTAATTTCACTTCTAAGAGAAATGCAAAGTATAAATAAATTAAATAAAATAAAAGGTAGATAATAAAAAACCGGAAGATATAACTTTAGGAAGTTGGATGAAGACTAACAGGTATAGAGAAGGTGAGAGTAATGTTAGTGTTTTCTGGTGCAATATAGAAGCCAAAATTTAAAAAAGGAAAAGAACAGGTTTATTGAGGACATATAAAGGAGCACACAATCCGTGGCAGTTGGGTTATCTCCTTTGACTGGATACGATAGGCAGAGGGTTATATGATCTCTGATCAGAAGTGGTGCATAGGGCAGAAATTGTTGATGTGTGAGCAGCTGATTGGAATTTTCTTTATGTGCAAACAGGAAAGGGAGATTCAATGAGGGCTGAAGAAGGAGGAAGTGTTAAGTATTTCTTCTTTGGCCTCCTGCCACGTTAGACCACCACCATAATTGTACAGTAATTTATACTAGTGCAAAAATGTTTCAGGTGGGTAAAGGAGATGTGAAAACAAGTAAGACATGTTAGATGAACATGGCAACTTCCATGATGAGTTTATGTAACATGTAACAATGTAACATGTAATAATGAAACTAACATGTAATAATGAAACATGTAATATTGTTACATGTAACATGTAATAATGAAAATAACTAAAATAAGAAATAGGAAAGTTGGTTTATTGGAAAAATGTGATAGCATTATGAAAAATGAGCAAGTAAATGAATGATAAAGGTGAAATTTTTCTTCACAGTGATATTTCAGACAATTAATCTAAATGAACATAATATTTACTTTAATGTTCTCATGCAATGAACTCAATTAATTAATATTTCACAAAAAGATGCAACTCATTTTCAGGTTATCGTTAGCTAAATTCAGAGAAAAGGAATGTCAGATCAAAGTGTATGGTGAACAATGATGCTAAAATACGCATTACATTTCAATGCACATTGCCACAAATCTCTCTCTGAATACTCATGCTCACTTCAAACACACCCCAATGCTACCACTTTTTAAAGCAGTCATGGACACTTTCCCAAGCATCTTCCTGAAATCTTTGTTATTGAGTGACACCCAACAGAACAATATATTTGTAAAACATTACCATGTTTCTCTCATTGTGCTGCTGTAGCTGGCTCCATGTCATGCTTTGATTCAAAATGTTTACACTTCATGAGCATATATTCTTATTTATACATGTTAACACCACCTAATGATTGCATTTATTGCAGAGTTATGATATGTACATAACACATCTTAATTGTTTTAATTGTTTTTAGTTCCCTCACCTTCCTCTTCTCATCCCAACCTCCATGTCTAGATTCCTTTTCAAATTGTGAAAACTCTATGTACATGTTTTTGTTATCTTTTTTTTGGATCTTCAAATTATGTGTGCTTTGGGTTTATTCCATGAGAAACCATGTAATTTTTTTCCTTTTTGTTTTTTTGAGTCAGGTTCTCACTTTGTAGTTCAAGCTGCCCTTGAACTCATGATTCTCCTCTCTCAGTCTCTGGAATGCTGGAATTGCCTGTGTGCCCTGCCATGCCTAGAAACCATGCCATATTTAAAGTTATAGGGGCTGGGGATTTAGCCCAGTAGCTTAAGTGCTTGCATGGTAAATGCAAGGTTGTGCGTTCAATCCCCAGTAACCCTCCCCAGATAAAGTTATGTGTGTGCTTTGTTTCACTTAACAATATGGTTTTCAGGTCTTTCTTTCCTACAAATAGCATACTTATTACTCTTTATGGTAGAGTAGTATTCTATTATTTCTAAATACCACATTTTCTTTATGAATTCATCTGTTGATGAACATAGGCATCTAACATGGTTTTTGTATTATAAGTCATGCTTCTGTAAGGATGGATAAATATGTATCACTGTACTTTATTGTATTTAAGTGCTTTGGGAAGATACCCACATGGGGAACGGCTCGGTGGGGAATTTTGATTTCAATTTTCAAGGAGTCTCTGTAGTGTTTTCTGTATTGGTTGTTCTAGTTTACATTTTCACTATCAGTGTAGAGGTGTTCCATTTCCTTGGCCATCTCACTAATGTCGTTCATTATTTGATTTCTTCATGATAGCCATTCTTTTGGAAGTTTAATGGATTTTTTTTGGTACCAGGGATTGAACTCATGTCCTCATGCCTGCTTGGCAGGCACTTGCACCACTGAGTTATACCCCCAGCCCCACTTTAATGGAATTTGAATTTTGTTTTATTTTCCATTTTTCTAATGTGGAGACAAGTTGGACATTTTTTCAAGTATTTATTGGCTATTTGTACATATTCTCTTGAGAAGTTTCTATTCATTTCACTTACCAATATTTTGATTTAATCTCATATTTTGAGGTTCTAGGGATTTTAGTTTTTATATAATTCTGATATTATTCTTATAATAGAAGACAGCTGGTAAAATACTTTTCCTACTGTTTAAGTAGTCTGTTTAGTTTATTGGTTGTCTCTTGCTGTGCAATTGTTTTAATTTGATAAGGTATTTGTCGATTTTAATTTATTAATTGAGCAAATATTTTGCTATGTACAGGAGGTTTTTACATTTATTTAAGTAATTCAGAGTCAATGTGCACCTTTAATGATTCCACAATGAGAATGACAGGTACCGTTTTAGAAGTTAAAATTTCAAGTGACATTGATAAATCGATCACATCTGTTTTCATTTTATATTACTGCAATTAAAGTCCTAAAAAGGGAATTTTCACTCTCTTGCTCTTCATCATTTGAATTGTTGAGGAATGTGAAAAGTAAAAATTCTTAATTAATTTATTGATTGGTAAACAAAACTGTAAAAGTTCCTGAAGAAAAGTCACATGCCAATGGTTGTAGTTGGAATCTGAAGGTCCCCCAATACCTGCATGTTCTAAGTTGGATGGGAGTGTGGTGGTGTTGGAAGATGGTAAAAATGCTCAGGTCATTCCCTGAATTTGGCTTGGAAGGAGAGTGAGGGATCTGCTGCTTCTGTCCTCTCTCAGTAGCTTCCCAGATAGAAGCTGGGTTCACTGCTGTGCTGCGCATTCCTGCTCTGAGGTGTCCACTCAGCACAGGCTTGAACCACTGCTGCTTGATCATGGACTGAGTCTTCAAAACCAATATAAGAGCAGGAGTAAAGCATTTTTATGTACTCTGCAAGGAAAAGGAATTACCTTGGCATTGTTTCTTTGAAGTAGTGTGTTCCTCAATGTGTCTCACAGAGCATGTGTTTACCTTCTTACTTACTGTGTGTCAGCTACAGAAGGAGCTCCTGAGTGTGAGGATGAAAGGCACAACAGACAGAACTCACTGACAAGCAAGGACTGTGTACCACTTCAGTTATCTCCATGGTTAGTTAACTACATTTAATGCATTTTGCTTTCCAAGTGTGGTAATTGGTCAGGTTACACTATGCTCTAATTCTTGAATGCTATTATTTGATACTTGGTTTAGAAGTTGTTCTGTCAAACAAGTAACCTTCAGTGTGAATAATCAGACTGAAATTGAATTGGAGACTTGAAAAACAATATGGAAAAAACCAATTATAAATATCCTGGCTGTGGGTGAGAGAATTTTTCAAATCCATTGAGGCAGAACATATGAACATGTCAACTAGGTGAATCTGATGAAACAGAGAAATTAAAAGAGAATGAACACATCTCCAAGAGGTTTAGCATGGATAACAGAGAGGACATTATTATGGATTAAAAACTGGTGGTCAACTTAATACCAGAAGAATTAAATCAGCATGGTGCTGTGTGTAGATGTTCCACCTGAGGAAAGTTGCCAGCATAGATTGCTTTTGGAGAAGATGAGTGAGGCATTGTGGGTTTCTCTAAGTGTTGCTGTTTGAACCATTGGTTCTCCTGGAGGAGCTCATCATGACTAGCCTCCCGAGTGTGAGTTTGACCAATGTCATCAGAGGAGCTTGGGACCTTGTTGGTAAGAGTGTCTGCGGTTCACTTTGGAGAGTTGTGGTCTTTACATTGACCGTTGCTTCCTGGCTCCACAGGGGAAGCTATGTGCTGTTTAATCTCCAGGAGAAACTTGTTACACTGGCTTTATGACATGTACTCCACTGTTCTTATCATCAGAGGAGCTCAGAACCTCTGTGTCACTGAGAATGGTTGTGGTGATTTTCAGGGCAGTCCTGGTCTTTGTATTGAGCATGACTTCATGGCTCCAGTGTAGAACCCTCAACCTTCCAGCACATTTCCTTCACCCAGCTGGCATAGACTTTCTAGCTTCCATTGCTGACTTTTGGGCCTTTCTGGGGCAGATCTGTAAAACAGACTGGTGTGAGTTCTTATGGGCTCTAGACCTCTAGTTAACCTCGTGTGAGGCACTGTCAGGGGCTCTAGGTTTTCATCTGGACTCACGCAGAACATTGTTATGAGAAACAGGTCCTTGGTTGAATATTCTGTGTCTTTAGTGTTGTGGACATATTTGCTGCACTTTCTTGTGTTAAAACTCTGGGTGACCATCATAAAATAATATTATAAATCTGTGTCCTGATTCTAATAGTTCTCTTCACAACCACTAACTACAACAGTAATGCTTAATGATTTTGAATAATTCAGTATTATCTTGTTTGAAAACATAATTTGAAATGTATAGTATTTGGCAGTAGTGTGAAAGAAAATGGAGAGACAGAGGGATTATGCCCAATGTAAAATAGCCTCAACTTCTAAATGCTACCAAAATTTTAATGGATTCAGCATTGCTGAAAAGTCCAATACTAAAGTCTCTTCTGAGATTCAAGGCAAATTGTTAGCTGAGAACCCCTGTACAAATGAAAATAAAGTTGAACACTTCAAACATACAAGAGTATAAAACACACATTTCCATTCCAAAAGGTAGAAAGAGGGATTAAAAAGCAGTGGCAGCAAAACAAAACAAAAATCCAGCAGGGCAAACATTAAGGGCTTGAGTAGTTCTACCTATATGGCACTGCCAGTGGTTATATATCTCTCTGCTTCTCTCTTTGTTAGGCTCTACTCCCTCCTTGCAGTTTTCCTCAGGCAACTAGTACTCTTATCTTTACTCAATGTTCTGAGGTTTCCACTGCACCTTTTACCTCGCCTTTACAGCTTCACACTCTGCCTTCTCTCAGAACACTGACTGAACTCCCAGCCTTCTGAAATCTGGGTGGAAGCCTTCACGACCTCACAACTTTTGCATTCTGCATGTGCCCGAAACCAGCATCATGTGGATGGTGTTAAGGTCTGGTAGCCAGCCTTCCTACTGTCTTTACAGTAGGGTTCAAGAGCCTATGAACCAAACCCTGTGGAAAAGCTTCCCTAGGGTACTGCCATTCTGGGACATGGTGATCTGTGACTTTCTTCTCAAAGCAAGGTCCTTCACTTTTGTAATTTTCAGGCTACAAATTGTGGACTCCTGTTAGTTCTTGTGATATCCTCAAACCATTTTTACTATTGTTCTATTCAGAAATACTAGGCTTTTACATGCTAGTCTTTTCAGTGAACATTTTCTCCTCTGTTCCATGTTTGCAGATCACAGCTGTACTGGAGCTTCCTTTCTGGCCAAACTCAAAGCATTTTAAACCATTATTCTGTGCCCTTTGCTCTTCATTCTCAACATAGGTCTGGGTAAAAGCATCAAAGTAGCCATGTAATGGCCTCAAGATTACAATGCCTTGAAATTTGTTCTGCCAAAATAATTAATCTGCCATTCATAATCTCATCTAAGACAAATTTTCTGGGTATGAGTAAAATGCAGACAGATTTCCTGCAAAAACATACCACATCATCAGTAGGTCAACAACCAATGAAGTCTTTCTTCACAGCAGAAACTTCCTGTGCCTGATCTTTACAGGAAGTGTATCTATTAGCATTCAGATCTTCTGACCTCTGACAAGAATCTCCCATCAAGGACAGTTTATGGCATTCTGAGGCTGTTTCTTCAGTTTACCAAGCCTTCCCAAACTTCCCATAAACCAAATCTAAAGGCTCCTGAACCACATAGTTAGGTACAGTCACACCCATAACTTCAATTCTGGTGCCTATTTCTGTCTTAGTTACATTTAGAGTTTCTGAGACAAAATACCCAACACCCACAAAGTAATGGAGGAAATGTTTATTGAGCTCTGTTTCTAAGTGTTTCAGATTATAGTTGGCTTACTCCAATTCAGGGTGACATGGCAGAAGAGCAACAAATGGGATTTCATCTCATTTGCTATTTTCTAACAATTATTATCACTGTTATTATATGCCAACTTGAGCACTAGAAAACTAATCAATCAGAACTCAACTCATGCCGATTGTGGGTGACACATTCAAATAGAATAGAATTCTTGATGCAATAAAAAGAAAAGTAAGAAGTGGTTGCTTTTTAGAAGCTATCTTCTACTTAAGTAGGTGAATGTTTTGCAGCAGATTTTACTCATGGGCATTATATTCCTGTTTCTCTAGACGTCCAACACAGACTTATACTGAATATGCTCCATGGTGCTTTCAGACCCCCAGAGTGCAGTTTCCTTAATTCTTCTTGTCCTGAAAATTCCAGCTATTTCATTTGAGTAGCTAGTGGATACTCATGGTCTTTAGCATGAACATGGCCACAGTTGATTCTTCAATTCCTCATTCTCTAAGTTTACTTAGTAAAACACATTACAGAGCTATATAGGTATAAATTATTTTTCCTTATTAATTCAGTTCCTGTAGAGAAACTCTACAATATATATTTGATGACATAAATGGTGTGAGAAACAGAAATGTAAAAATAAATTCCACTAATTGAGTTAATGTTTTCTGCAGTTGATTCTACAATTTGATGAAAATTAACATTGGGACAGTTTCTCCTTCTGAATACACACACACCCACACCAAACACACACACACACACACACACACACACACATATATATAGTAGCGATACCCTAAATTGCAACCTTTAAAAGTATGGAATATTGATCCAATAGATTATTTGAGTTCCTTACTTGTGAGATGAAAGGAATTTAGTGAATGTATGCACAATAATTATGAACATATTAAGTAGACTAATAGGTTTATGTTGGTTTGTTGCATACAGCATCTCTGAAGAAGGTAATAAATATAAGTATGAGCTCAAAAATTCTCATGGACAGCAGAATCTAAGGAATGGTAGAAACTATGCAACTTGTGTAGAACTTTGACACTTGCTAAGTACAGTGTTCCAAAAAGTGAAATAGATGGCAAAACTATCAAATTTTTATCAAAAATATATAAGGAGAAATACTCAGGGTAAATGAAAAATCTGCCTCAAGGCAGAACCACAGAGAACCACAGCAACTCAAACAATCCCCAGACTTGAGCCTGGTTACTTGACCCAGAACACTTTGCATGTAAAGGATGTCAGGTAACCTTCGGGAAGGACTTCGCTGCACTAACAAAAGTTCGCAGTGGTAATCTTCCTTGCATCCCTTTGAAAAGGGACACATTACTTTTGACTCGAAAAACTGCACATTGAAGAAAGGAAATAAACTTTGCAAAGGCTACAGAACACTGGGTTTGGACCAGTGCTGATTACAGCATGTGCAAGCCATGAGAGCCTTGCAGTAAAACAAGGGGCACAAGCAAGTGAGATGGTCAACAGACCTTTAGCAAAGTTCAAGTGCTCAGTTATCCTGATGAACCCCAAATTCATTCTGTGATAATTTCTCCAGATTCAGAAACCTTACTCTGGAAAGATAAAGCTAGTACTCTACATAATTCCTAATTTGTTTTCCTAAACTGTGCATTGTGGTCTAGCTATTATGATGGTAAAGGTCCAAGGAAAGCCAGTAGAATTACCTCTCTGTGGTAAAACACTTAATGAAAACAGTATTGCACCTTCATAGGAGGGCCTACCTTAGTGTCACCAACAAGGGTTTGAAAGATGTAGGGTGATGGATGCTAAT
>PVJX010018460.1:6145-36693 GCA_004027295.1 Dolichotis patagonum
TATTTTTATTTAATTTTCATTAACTTGGAGGTAGTAATATACAACAAAACAGGATGGAATAAAGCCAATTGAGACAGTATAGTGAAATTGGCACAGAACATCACAGCAGGTCACCAGGACAACAATAATAGGCACCATTGTATATCTCGTTATCTTCAAAATAGTTGTTCTTCTATTAGGTACAGCAAAATCAAAAGAATTACACAACATTATAGAACACATCAAAACAGAATATTGAAGAGAGCAACACCGTTAATCAGGATAAAGCAAAATGGCAATAAAAATATCTGCCTTCAGAGATAGTAGAAGGAAAATCCCCCCACTTGCTGTACCACATATAGTCATGTCCCAAGAGATACCCAGATCCCTGGATCCAGATTGTTAGCGGGGGGGGTGGTGGAGGGTATGGTATGTTTGATTCTAAGCCCGTGCCCCGGTAGGCAGCAGGCTGGTTACTGGTTGGCTCATTGCCCTAAGTTCCAACATGGCACGGATCTCAGGAAATGCTGTTGCTTCTTGTTTCCCTGCCCTGGGGTGGCCTATATTAACATTTTAATTCTTACATTTTTATAAAAATTTCTCTTTCATTTAAAAATATTATTATTATATTATTATTAAAAATATTAAAATTGTTGCTGAAGACATGTAGAGTTATTGTATAGTTATAACATGCTCTGAAATATTATTTTTGTCTATTGGTTGATGTGATTCTCTTTTCTGTAATTCTTTTTTTTTTTTCAGCCACTATGGCGCTTTCATATTTTCCTCAAATCAGTGTGCAAATTCCATGCAAATATCATTTTTAGCCAATGAAATTCATTAATTCAATGATCAGCTGTTCTCCATATTTTACCTGAGTCTATAGTTCTCATTATATTCAATTAATTTTATGTATATTTTTTCTAGCACGCACAATTATTACCTTTGAGATCATTGTACTCTGCAGGCTACTTTGTCATTGTCAGAAGCACCCAGCTTCTGACTTTTCTGGTTAAGTACCAATGAATTTCTTAGCAATTTAATGCCTTCATAATTGCTTTTAAAATGATAATAACATAATGAGACAATTCCAAAATCAAATAGGTTGCTTCAGAAAATTATTGCTTAGATAGACTATGATTGATACTATTATATAACCATTTTTCTGAAGGAAATACAAACTATTTTACTATAATATAAGGTAGATGTTCTTTGAAATCATATATAATATGCATCTATAAGAAAAAATTAATATGTTAACATAGATCAATGAATTTGCAATTAAGGCCTTTAAAAGGTATGAAATGATCCTTATGATCAATTAATGTTTGCTCTTGCCCATTGATTTTCTTTGATTTTAATTGGAATTGTGAACATGATTATGTCTTGGGACATATTATAAAATATTCAAAGACCAATCTGTTTTATTAACTTGTTGTTCAGTTTTGTTTTCAGATTTACAGACCCACATTAGTACCTCTTTATTTCAAAATAAGCTGTAAATATTGTATAACATAATTGAAAAATGTTCATAGATGAGATTCTTTAAGAGTAAATTACTATACTTGGATATTACCCTCAAAAATCTGGTAGGATTTATATACATGGATACTTTGTGTAAATTTCTGCAGAATTATTTGATGAAAGTAAGTAAAACATCAAATTTCTGAATGTGATGGATAAAATCTCTAATTGAAAGGGGTAAGTGAAAAATAATTACTCATTTGTGAGCTGATTATGAATGTAAAATACCCTGTGGAATCTAAAAACTAAAACTAGTACACTAATTTAAGAAAGTCATGGACTATGAGATCTATATATGAAAATCAATTATGTTTCTGTAGTTCAGCTATGAAAAATGACAAAGTAAATATGTAATACTATTAACCATTGCCTTAGAATTTGACATACTTAGAAAAAAATCTAATATATTATGAAAGTTCAACTTGAGTATTAAAATTGTTGCTGAAGACACATAAAGGAGAGTTATTGTATAGTTACAGCATGCTCATAGATTGGCAGGCTTATTATTCATGAAATTCTTATAATCTTATCTATCTACAAGTAAAAACTCCAGCATTACATTAAGAAGAATGTAGGAAACTGTGCTAAAATTTATAGGGAATTAAAAGCACATTGGAATAGCCTAAACAAGTTTGGGAAAGGTCAATATTTGAGTATTTCTTTCTGCGTAATATTTGTCTTAGCATAAAGGTACCAATAAAATGTACTGATGTAAGGACAAACAGGTGACTGGACGTGAGTAGAGACTTCAGAATAGACTCCCCCTCTGTATATATATACACATACAATCTATTTATGACCACCATTCAAGTAAATCCAATCTGTAATAAAATATATTCAATTAATAATGTTGGGAAATTGTACATTAGTATTAAAATTCTCAATTTTTAAAATTTTTTTTAAAAAATCTAGTTTCAAAAGACTATGCAAAGTAGGTACTAGCAACTGAATGTTTGTGGTCCCTGACATTCATGTTCTGAAATTTCAAACCCCAAATGTATCAAATTTTGCCTTGGGTATGAAATTAAGTCATGGGAATAGCACTTTCATGGATAAAATAGAGTTGTCCTTATAAAAAGAGAAAGACAGCTTACTTTTCCATTTCTACCTGTCTCCATCACAGTTTCTTTTTGTGTCCACCCCACCCCCAATTTCTGCATGTGAAGATGCAATAAGAGTCAGAAAAGAGCTCTCAGAGAGTCAGGAAGTGGGGCATCCATCAACCTCAGATTCATGGCATCTTGATCTTGGTCTTCTTGGCTTTGATCGCTGTAAGAAATGTCGATTGTTTAATCCAGATAGTGTATGATATTTTCTTACTGCAGCCTGAGCTAAGACGCTGGGTGACAGAACTAAAACTAAATCCATAAAAACAAAGTTTCTAGAAGAAAAGAGAAAGTTATTCTTATCATTTTGTAGATAATAATTTATTTACTTATTGAAGAAAATAATACTGACCTTAAAAATTGGTAAATTGTTCTTTATGTAGCTTAAAATATTGTACCTATTAAAAGACTATTTTAGAAAATCAGTGGGTGGGTCACAGACAGAGAAAGAAGCTTCATAATACATATTTAAGAAAAGTGTGCAGCTGAGTATAGTGGCTCAAGTCTGCAATCCCAAAATTCTGGAAACTGAGGCAGGTGGATCACTATGAATTTGAGATCAGTCCGGACTATAAAGTAAGACCACATTTAAAATTCAAAATATAAAATTACAAAACAAATACGTCACATCCAGATGGTTTAAGTAACCTCTCCCATGAGCTATAAAAGTGGCCAAAGACTTATACCACATTTTAGAAAAGAATGTGTGTGTATGTGTGTGTGTAAAAGAAAATGTGTAAAGAGTATCACAACATATAGGAATTACTAAAGTAAAAATAACTTATATTAAAAGATATAGGCCAACCAATAAGGGATAGCTGTAACTTTCCAGCATGGCAATTGTAATATAGTATTACTATTTTGGAGGGCTTGTTCGATAGCATTTGACAAAGTTAAAATACTTATATCTTATGATTTACAAATTCTATCTTCAAATATTTTTACATTAGAAATTTAAATTTAGGCTTAGAATGTTTTTAGCACTGTTCTTCATAGTAGTCAGTTGAGGAAAATAAATTCATGTAATCATGGAAATAAAACCAACTTGTATTAGTACATTAGAATATTATTCACCAAGAAAGGAATAATAAATCCCTGATATATACAAAAATATGGATATATCTATGTGTCTGTTAAAGCAAATGCGAGGTGTAAAAGAACTGACTCATTTTTAAGACAGGGTCTCCACATGTAGTTCAGGCTGGGCTTTTAATTTACTATGCATGGCAAACTGGCCTGGAACCTGTGACAGTCCTCTTATCTCAGGATCCAGTGTGCTGGGATTATAAGACATGTGCCCTTACACTCAGCAAGAACTATCTTCAAAAAAAATTCTATTTCCATGAAGTCCACACTCAGAAAAGGCAAATCTATAACAGAAGTTATCAGAAAGAAATCAGAAAATGTTTGCTTTTGAGTCAGGAGGAGAAGGGATTAGTTACAAACAAACTCATGAAAACTTCCTGGGAAAATGAAAATATCTTTTTTAGAGTTCTTTACATCAGTGTGTTTATATACTTCTCAAAACTTCAAATCTCATAAGAGTTGAAAATATAAAGTGTGTGAATTTTATGGTATATTAAATATGCCTGAAGAGAGAATAAAAGTGAAAATATAAACCTACATTAAGATGTGGTACATAAAAAATTGAAATGAATTTGCACAGAATATTTTTTAAAAGGCCTCAAAAATGTTTTTATTATAGCATGCAGAAAGAAAACAAAACTGGTACCATCTCTTTGTTAGAATGGGTGATTTTGGACAATATGAAGTTACTCAATTTTGACTATAGGCATTATGATTTATAATATTACTAAACTGCTCATCATGATCCTTATTATTTATTCTTATTATTTTGGCATTTTAAAAATATTTTATTTCATGGATTTAAAATATGTTTTATGCACTGAATTAATTCAAATGGGTGGCTTTCTTAGCAACTCTATCTTTATTCAATAATAAGAGAAGAACTTAATACATGCATGTATATTGGTGTGTACTTTCATGGGTTATGTCTCTGCCAGTGTTGTAGATATGGGAAAGCAATTATAAAACATGGATATTTTAAAACTTATGTAAGCATCTGTTAAGCAATTTAGAAACAGATAAAAACATAAAAACTTAAATCTTGTTTTCAAATTTTATTTTTTGATAGCACATATTTCCCTTATATAATGATTACATTCTTCGTGGGGAGTTGGTTCATGTACCTTACACATCTTAATTCTTTTTAGTTCATTGCTTTCTCTCCTTTCCCTCTTCCCACCCACAATCTCATGGTCCCCTTTCCTTTTGCAAAAGATCTATCTGCCTATTTGCTATTTAAAGACTTTATCTGTCTATTTGCTTTTTAAAGACCTCATATCTCAGTGACAGATGTATATCCATGCTTATGGCAGCACAATTCACAACAGCTAAAACTTGTAAGGAGCCCATGTGTCCATAAGATGAATAAATAAAGAAAATGTGACATTTATACAAAATACAGTAGACAGAGTAGTACTCTACCATAAAAAGGATGAACTTGGTGCCAGGAATGTTTACAAAATGGATGCACCTTGAGACAATAATGTTAAATGAAATAAATCAGACACCATAGCTTAAGTAGTGCATGGTTTCTGTTTTGCAAGAAAACCAAAATTTGACTAAAGATCTTTTAAGTTTATTTTCTTCCATCTGAGTTATGTTGACAAGGCAACAGGTCTATGTGCCTATCAGAAAAGAGAACTGTAAATCAAAAAATAAATAAATAACAGACAATGTGATTTTGATGTAGAGAAATCATTATGCCACCCTCTAGATACATTTATTATGTTTGCAAAATGTAAGACATTATAAAAGATATTCCCAGTATTATTAAAAAATATTATGTGTTCTGAGAATATTTTTAATGTGAATTATGATTCCACAGAATTCCTAGTAATGGCAGTAGTTCAAGGACTTTTTCCACATTACTAATACCTCAAAATTGTAAAACTTACTCATAAGGTACAGAAGGGGGATAACTGACATTAAAACATAAATTATAAAGTTTAAATGGTTGAAGACAATTTTCAGGTGTTAATTTTTTTTGTCATCTAGAAAACAGATGAAGTGAAGTGTTTGTAAGGATTTCTACAAGAAAAGTTCACTAAGACAAAAATTTTCAGCTAAATAAACATCTGCTAAATTGCCGTACTTCCCTGTACAACTTTACAATGTTTATGTTTTCTTTAGCTGTCTCCACATCCATAGATATCCTTTATATTTTTTATTGGTTTAAGTGATACCTATTCCTGGACTCAGTGGCTGACAAACTGCAGCGCTCAAATTGTTGGTGAACATTCATAGCATTTTTAATGTCTCCACGAATGTAGTTTGCTTCAAATAGGAAAAATAGGAGAGGTGATACACCTGTATTTCTCTTAGAGGAGTCGCCAATAAAATGGCAAAGACCTAAGATGGATTCTCCTACAAACTAACCTACAATATTTCACCATTCAGTTATGCTTCATGTTTCCTCATATTGACAGGAAGCTTTGAGTTCCAGTGTAAGGAGGTGATCTCACTGATCTTTATTCTGTAGCATTGTTCTTAGGACAAGGAAAAACCATTCAATTTTCCATGAAGAAGAGTCTCAGCAAACCCTCAGGAATCTTTCTCTAGTATGCATTACAAAACAGAATACATTGCCTCAGAAAGAGGAAACTTGCAAAGTATTTTTAAGACAAACAGCTTGTGTTTAAGCATACCAATTTGCTTATTTATTTCAAAAAGTAAGATGTCAAGTAGTTATTAAACATAAACTCATGTTTTCTAATTATGCTTGTACCCTTTTAAAAAAATAAATTCATGTTTTTTAATGGGATAGACCTAAAAGATTACTCAGTTAATGGTAACATATAGGAATACTTTTAGTATATATTGGTCTTCAGAAAATATACTTTATTTCTTAATTAATTTAAAAATCATTATTTTAGAAAGTTTATATTTATTTGTTTTCTAGTCACTGTAACAAGTAGCACAGCCTGCCTGACTTAAGCAGCTTTTCTTTTGAATTTGTTTTCTCATGAGCAACTTAAGAGCAGGGCTTTTGCTAGGTGTGGTAGTCAGGGGTTGTGAGAAGAACAATTAGAATCAGGACACAGAATTTGTAATATTATTTTATGATGGTCACCACAAACACTAACGAGCCAGAATATTTGGCCAAGGGTCTGGATCCCACAGCAATGTCTTTCATGAGTCCAGATGAAAACCAACTGGAGTTCTAGAGCCCACACGAAGAACTCATGCCAAGTTTCTCTTACAGATCTGTGCTGGGAAGACTCGAAGGTCAACGGTGGAAGCTGGAAAGTCTACGCCAGCAGGGTGAAAGAGCTGTGCTGCTAGGCTGAGCGTTCTAAACTGGAGCGGAGAAGTCATGCTCATAATAAAGGCCAGGGCTGTCCTGAAAGCACCACAGCCATTGTTAAAGACATGGAGGTACCAGGCTCCTCCAACAATAAGAACAGTCGAGTACATGTGAGAAAGCCAGCATGATGGGTTTCTCCTGGAGATTAAATGGCTTCTTTCCTTCTGGACCCAGGAAGAAAAGCTTGATGTAAGGACCAGAGCTCCCCCATAGTGAACCACAGCCACTCTCACCAACAAAGTCCCAAGCTCCTCTGATGACAGTGGTTGAGCTCACACTGGGGAAGCTAGTCATGATGAGCTCCTCCAGGAGAACCAATGGCTCAATCAACAACACAGAGAAACCCACAACGCCTAGTTTCTCCTCCATGTCTCTATTTATGCTGGCAACTTTCCTCAGGCGGAACATCTATGCTCAGCACCATGCTGATTAAATTCAGCTGGTGTGAAGTTGATCACCAGTTTTTAACTTGTAACAGGTTTCCTTTGATTCATCTCACTTCAGCTTACAGAAGACTTTGTCACAGTAGCACACATTCTTGATGTGTTTTTTGGCATGCAAATTGTCTCTACTTTTAGTAAGATCAGTTAGATGGGATTAGGCATACCTTAACACCCTTATTGTTACTTAATTAACATTGTAGAGGACCAATGTTCAAATATAGTCATATAATATGGTACTAAGAGTTAGGAAATCAGTATACAAATTTCAAGCTGACAAAATTTTAGTTCCTAACACTAAATATATTTAAAAATCAGTAGTGTCAACCTGGAAGTAGAGTAGGGATACCCATATTGTCTGTTACACAAGAATTTCCAGTGAACATTCTTGAGGTCTAAATGAATAGTTTGAATAAAACCTGTTATTTTTTTAAAACTTTAAGGAAATAAATTTTAAGCAATTTAATGGAAGAAACAAATGTTTCATAATCTTTTGACAGAAATCCAAATTTAATTTCAAAATGTCTGCAAAGTAAAGGAAAAAATGCTTACAATTCATATGAGATACAGCTGACACAGTTATGCATCACATACATTTTATATATTTGATTAAATAGCTATAGATGCAAGAATATAGATTAATATATTGAATTACCAAAAGAACCATCACAAAATAATTTAAAGAATAAAAAATGTTAAAGCAGAAAAATAAGCATAAAATTATGAAACAAATAAATTTAAGAAGTTTGACTCACAAGTCTGAAAACTGTTACTTTGAAAAAGTTCATAAAATGAGAAAAATCATAGAGAAAAATACAAAATGCACTGATAAAATGATAAAATATTAAAAGATGCAAAAGTAAAAATTATGAGCCTAATTTTCTTATCTTCATAGAAATAAGATATTTGAATAAAAATAATATTTGAAGAAGGTATAATTAACACAAAACAATTCACAGAGACAGGAAAATAAGCTGAGATGAACTAATCAGAATATCAATTGGTTTGCAATAACTTACCTCCCCATACTAAAAGATATTACTAGATCTAGAAAGATTTTGAGATAATTTTACCAGATTTGCAAATATAAGATAATTTTAGTAACATTTAAATTGTTACACAGATTGTACAAATATACTTTTCCTTAATTTAATGAGGAAACGTCTTTTATGCAAGTTTATAAATACTGCCGAGTTGAGGACAGTAGCATCACTAGGTTAACGATTAACTTGTTGGAATAAAATTCAAGCAAAATATAGTAAGTCAGAAAAATAATGCAACAATATATTGTCATAGACAGATTATATTTTATTGGAAATTCAAGGAGTATCTGATATTAAGAAATTCAGAAAAAATTAAAATTAAAAATTAAAATTCTCTGTTGTTGAAACCCCATTATTTTTAGTGTTCACTTTCTCACTTTTAGGACAACTTTTTTATGAAAATAAGATAAACATTACTTTATTATAAACCTAACAGCAGCTATTGGGTGTCAGAACACTAAAAATATTCCAAACTGGGGCAGGAATAAAGCAAATGTATGTATAATCAATCACCATTGCAATATGCTTTTTAAGAATTCTTTCATACAGATTCCCATCTCAATAGCAGAGAATTAGCACTGGTAGAGACCTATACAGTATACACCACTATCACTCAAAATGCAGCTAACTGATGTACAATCACCAATCCTCAGAATATACCCTCAACAGGACAGTAAACAGATGAAGTACAGATGATGGCAAAAGTTAGAATATGAAACTTGGCGATCCATAAACTCAGGTATGTACCCAGCATAGGTGCATACAGTCTCCTGTTCACAGTGCAGGGGAGTCACGTATTTCCCTTTTGGGATGCTACCCAGAATCTGGGGTGGTAATAACAAACTGATATTTAAGATTCCTTCCCAAGTCTGAAGACTGAGCCACCGTCTTCTAAGGAAAGAAAGTTTCAGGCTTCCTGCAGCTAGGCGTTTGCTCCAGAAGCCATTGCCTCCCTCTCTGGTAGAGCTCCATGTTTCCCAACAGGACACAGCCCAAAATGCATGATAATAGCAGGAGGTTGAATCTTGGCAAATGGATGCATAGCCTGTTTCCAGTTCAGAGATGTAGCTATTCCTTGAAACAGAATTGGAGGTTTCAGAGAAAGTGTAAGAAAAAGAGGAATGGTCTGAAAGTTCATGGTGTGCACAGAATTCAGGGCTGAAACTCACTGGAGAAAGAAATTCCCCAGCAAGGATGCTGAGGAAAAATAGGATCAAATTTGGTGGGTTGAAGACAGCAGGACTAGCACTGACTCTTCCCACGAATCTGCCTGTAGTCAGCGTGTAAGAATGGCTCAGCAATCCCTTTCCATCCTTGGATACCCTCACTCCGCAACAGCAGGTATTGAGATTAAATGTGTATCCAGGTGTATATGGGTGTGTTCTAGTGTTTTAATTTCTACACGGATTCATATAGACCTGCTGGGCTTTCTCTCATCAAGACTAGCATCTTGAGTTTTCCAGCATAGGGATTCTTTAGGTGACGACACACAATTTATTAGTTTCAATGTCCACAAAGACTCTCACATTTTCCACTTAAATTTCCTTTCTTCTCCTCTACTTTGTCTCTGCTCTTTCACACGACTTCTCAAACCTTCTTTTCCTTGCTCCTCTTATCCAGTATAAGAATAAGAACATTTTTTCTCATTTTACTTTTTTATCCACTATCTCCTTGTATTTTATTCCTTTTCCATTTTCTCCTATTTTTCAGTGTATTCTTCATCACTACAACTCTTTGACTTTCTTAGATTATTGAGTTGAAAACTGTTAAAATACACTTTCAATTAAGTGTTGCTATACAATTTGATGTATAGAATTTGCTATTACTGGTAATTAGTGACTCCTCACAAATCAGGGCTGGGGACCAAATACTGACTCATCTCTAAAGTCAATGATTTGAGTAAAAGTTAGTGAGTTGCTCAGTGATAGTCAAAAAACCCAGAAGACACAACAACAAAATGATTCAAGAGATTCTAGGTGAGTCTGAAAGAAAGAGGAACAACCCTAAGAATTATAGTTGTTAAGCAAAGGTTAGAGATATAAATGAATGCTATAAAATGTGTATTCATAAGCACATTTGCAGAAAATTTTCCAAACTTATGAAATGAAATTGATAGTTAAGGGCTAGGGTTATAGCTAAGCGGCATAAGCATTTGTCTGGCAAGTGCAAGGTCCTGAGTAAAGAAAAAAAAAGGATAGCCAAAGAAAGTTGGAAAACCTAAAATAGGCAAGAAAAAGAGAAAACTTTCCATTGATAAAGATTTAATTTTTAAGAATAGTTATATTATTAGTGTACAGAAATTAATACGTAATAAGAATAGGAAGAATTAAAGGGAGGGTAGGAAAATGGGAAAAAAGAAAAAAGTTATGTCATGTACAGGTGCAAATTCTCTATGGTAAATGTGATCATTATGTATATCTAAAATGTATCCATCAAAATTAATTGGGAAAAAGAAATTAACATATGTATATTTTCATCCGGTTAAAACATATGAAATAAAAGTCTACTAATAATTAGGATACAAGATAAAAATATTAGGAGTAATGTTAATAAGGAACATTCAAGAGCTATAAAGAGACAAGTGAAGATTTAAGAAAAGAGAATTCTAGGAAAAGAAGAATTTGAGGAAAAATCCCAGGAAAGGAAGACTCTGTACTCAAAAGATTAGTGTTTAAAACAACTGATAAATTTAATTTATTTGTTCAAAAATTCTATTTTAATTTTAATAATCTTAAATAAATTCTGTAATTGATTGTCAAAAAATTGTAAGAATCAAACACTGCTGTGAAAAATCAATAGCAGAAAATAATAAAGATGAGAACTATACTAAGGTTTCAGTATTTAAAAGAATGTATCACTAGCACACAAAGGCACAACCAATAAATGGAACAAAAAGAAAGCCTAAAACAGTCTAGTACTTACTCAATTTATACAATGACAAAATGAGAAGATATTTTGTTTAGAAAGAGGAAAACTTATTCATTATATCCCATATTAGAAGTAAAGTACTCAGGGGGCCAAGGGTTTAGCTCAGTGGCATAAGTGCCTACTTGGCAAATGTGAGGTCGTGAGTTTGATCCCCGGCACACACACAAAAAGTACTCATTCCTAGAAATCACAAAAGCAAAAAAATTTGATGTTCCAGAAGACATATTAGTACAACAGAGAGTAGTTCATTTCTGAGGTATAGAAAGTATTCCCACAAAAAATGATTTATTTTCAAATATTAAAATAAGTATGCACAGTTATGAAAATAGAAGCTTAATCCCCCTCAGATGAGAAAGAACAGAAAAGAAATGGAATACCTTGGTCAGAACTGAAAGACTATTGTCATACAATTTTGTGCATGCAAGTTTGCTGGGATAATAGCATATGCTATATGTTAGAAATGCAAGTAAGCACAGCTAATGTGCTTTAAAAAGTCAAAAAGCATTGGCATAATTAGAGCAGAAATTCAGCCTGTATTATCTGGCTTAATCCATGCATAAAAGTGGTGGACTGAAAATCTATAACCCTCCAACCACATTCACGATTATGTTTATTTTTGTTAAAAATGTTTTGTTAGCACACGTCTTCAGCCATACCTGCTTTAACTCTATGACACGATGAAGTGGCTGAAAGATAAATATTGTCATCAAAGCAAAAGCTATTTATTTGGTGCATTACAGCAAGATTTATCAATAGCCATAGGAATACTATTTGATTTCCCTGAAGCTCTGTTCAGTGACCAAGTCTTATGGTATCTAAGGATCTAAGGAGATACACTAATCTGAAATAGCACCTGTTTCTAATTCATACCTTTACAGATGGGAGCTTTTTCTAAATTTTGTACACACTATATAAGACACAAAAAATCATTTCTTTCTAATATGGCCTTTATTTATTTATTTATTTATTTGACAGAATCCATGAGTTAATATAAGACCTTTCTAAGGGAGCCTTGACCAAGGGTACCCTTGACCAAGGGTACATTTGGACTTGCATCAGTCAGGTGACACACGATGAGGAGGTGACACCATGAGCAAGTGACACTACAATGCATGAAACAGAATTCGTTAATCACTGTTACTGAAGATTGATGGCAGAGTGAGAAAAAGAGGGAGAACCTGTAGATCAATGATTTTATTAAAGTCCATGAGAATGATTGCTTAGAGTTTCCCCTGCGGTTGTGGTGGTTTGACAACTTTACAGAAAACATAAGTGAAAGAGAGACTTACTTAGTTACGGTATTAAGTTTTAGCCTGATGAGCAACTGTGGTATGTATTGTGTTCTCTGCCAGTGGGATGAGAAACAAATATAAAGACTCACAGAGGGAAGCCACAAGTAATCTGATATGACTGGGTTTTGAGATAGTTTATATCAGGGCCAAAAGGAATGCTGAGATAGTAACTATATATACATGATAAACATAAAAAACACAGTGGGCAAAAGCTCTCTCTCTCTCTCTCTCTCTTTCTCTCTCTCTCTCTCTCTCTCTCTATATATATATATTTCTACATTATAAATAGAACATATAATATATATAAACTTCTATATTATTTTCAAAGGTTTGTAGAAAAAATAGCAGATTTTTATATAGCTCAAAAAGTAGAACTATCACCTACAATTTATTTAATGTTTACAAATTCATAATTTTAAAGGTTTATGATATCTATTTTTGATATTTTAATGAGAAATACAGCATGTTATTAAGAATAAAATACTAAATGTCAAATGAATTATTATAATTTGAGAATCTGTTGGTAATTCTCTATTAAAATGTCCTCAGATTTTTTAAAAATCTGCTTGTTATGTTTATATAGACACTTGATAAAGTATGCAACCTTATGCACTCTCTTGAACCTCTACAACTGTGTCCCCAATAAAATCCACAGGAGCTGATAATTTTATTTCTTTTATCAATCTAGATTATTAATTGCTTAATATAGAAACCTTCCATTATTAATTTCTTTAATATTACCCAGGAGAAGATTTGGTACATATTAAGCATTATATAAATATTCAAACAGTAAAAGCAAATTCTAAAGAAATTCAAAAGAAGAATATTTGCCACTCCGTATGCTGATGACAAGAATTAATATGGAAAAAATTAAAATTAATAGCTAAAATTGTATTTAAAATTGATAAACTTTATGAATGGTAAAAAACTGTAGTAATATGGAGCACTTTCTAATCATCAAGCACTGTTTTAAATAGTGTTCATTTGTTCCCTTAATAGTCTAGACTTCAGTATGAGTGCAAATCACAGGCAATAGATTTATTTTTCAGATGAAGAATCTGTGGAGAGATTTAAATACTTGACTAATGTCACATGGTATGTGATATAATGATTAAGCTTCATTTTGTACATCTCATATCTGCACTCTTTAAACATATTTTAGACAGTGGAAAAGATTAACATAGAGACACAAGAGTATCAGAAGAGATTTAGCATCTTGAGAAATACTTGAAACACAATTTTTTGTTTTTTTATCATTATTTTAGCTTTATTAGTGATGACCAAAATGAGAAATGACTGTGACCATTAATCATGGTATATCAACATTAATGAATTAGGAAAAACCAGAGTTAGGAAAGCACATTCTTGGGAGTGGGTGAGTGGATCATGGAGATGTGACATTAGCACTCTACGTTTTTCCTGGCCGCATCATCTCAGGTACTGACTTGTTTTCTGGGCCCTACCAACTAAGCAGGTTTTATTTTCCACTCCCTTATTTCATGATGCTACTGCCATGGAGTCAGGGAAACTTGCACTAAACCTTCTGAATCCATGAGGAAAATAAACCTCTTTTCCTTTAAATTTCAGGTGTCAGATATTGTGTTCTGGCAATGGGAAAGATGACTAATAGACATGAGTGTCAATCAACAGAAGAGTGAATAGATAAACTGTAAAATCAATGCTACCAACAGTGATGAAAAACTTCCAATACTTACAGACAAGTCAGAGAAATATTTTGACTGAAAGAAGCATGAAACAGAAGCATGCTGTCATGGTTAATGTCGGTGGCCCCAGCCACCATGAACTGCGGCCCGCCATGCCACCCTGCCTTGGAGCCAACTAAATATGGACTGAAACCTCCAAAAACTGTAAGAAATAAACCTTTCCTTTCGCAACTTTGAGCATCAGGTATTTTGTCTCAGCGACAAGTGAAAAGTAACTAAGACAGAATTTGGTACCAGGAGTGGGGTCATTGCTGTGACTATACCTGACCATGTTTTATGAGAGGCTTTGGAAATGGCTTATGAGCAGAGTTTGGAAAGGTTCGGACTTGTCGCCATGATACATAGAGCTGGAGCAGCTCAGGCTGTTCTTTAGAGGAGATTCTGGTCAGAGCTCAGGAGACCAGAAGGCTGATAGGAAGCCTGATAGTAAAGACCAGGCTTGGGTGGTTTCAGCTGGGAAGCAGGACTGTATTGTTTGTTGGACTCCCTATGATGTGTGTTATGGCTTGGCAGAAAGTTTGTCTGCATTTTGCTCATGCCCAGAGACTTTGCCTGAGACCAAAATTAAGGGTAATAGACTGATTAATCTGGCAAAGGAAATTTCAAGGCAGTCAAATGTTGAGGCTGTGGCTTGGCTATTGTTAGGGGTTTTTAGCCAGATCTATGTTGCAAATCAAGAGCAAAGAGCCCAGCAGGATAATTTAAAACACTGTGAGTTTGGCCAGAAGGAAAACCCCAGTAAAGCTGTGGATTGTAAAGATAGAACTGAGACTTTGATTGCTGAGAAGAAACAGAGAGATAAGAAAGATGGCCACCAGGCATCCCAGAAATCAGTGGGTCTTCACCCTTTGCAGCCCCAAAACTGCAAAAGTGAAAGAATTTTCTCATGTGAGAAAGCTTCAGAACACCATGCTCCAGAATGGCAGCAGCCACATGAGGTTCCAGAATGGCAGCAACATAGAAAAGCTTGTCTTCACAATCAGGTAAACAGAGCCCAGCAATCCAGCACTAGATCCCTATAGCCAAGAGAAAGAAAAGTCTGGCTACTGCTCCAGCTGGCAGCAGACCTTGGTGGCATCCACATGGTGCTGATTTTAGGTGCAAGGGAAATGCACAAATTCTGAGGGTAAGAAGGCTTCCACCTTGATTGCAAAGGGCCTGGGAGGCCAAGCAGTGTGCCCTGGAGAGGACAATATGTAAAGATGTAAGTGTGAAGCCAAAGGTGCAGTGGAGACCCCAGAAGTTTGGAAAAGCCAAGAACATGTATCATCCAAGGAAAGCTGCAAAAACTGAGCAGAGAAGGCTTAAGAGAAAAGCTGTGGGAGCTGAGATCCCTGGAAGTGCCCTGGGAGTGGAATCACCCAAGCCTTTTGGAGCTTGCAGCCAGATTGCTTCAAATGCTGAGCATGGAACTCTAGGACATAATGTTTGTCCTGCTGGATTTTGGACTTGCTTTGTTTCCAAAGCTTTATATTCCCCTGTTTGTAACTTTTGGAATGGTAATGTTTATTTGGTGCCTTTGCATTTCAGAAATGTTTAACCTTGTTTCACTTGTACAGGGGGTTACAGTTAAGAGTTTTCCATAGATAGTGGAGGAGACTTGGGACTTGGACTTCTCAGCAATGCTGAAAATGTTAGGACTTTGGCAATGCTTGGAGATGGACTCAATGTTTTTTGTATAAAGGTTGTACATGAGTCTCTGGGGTCAGGGGTGGAATGTCATGGTTTATGTTGGTGGCCCCCAGGCCTCATGTATTTGCTTTGTGCATTTGTGATTTTTTCATTGTCTAGTGCTTGAATTGATGGTGTCATTGCTACACCCTCCTAATGGGTGGAGCCAGGATGTGATGTAATGGCAGGAAGAAGGGGTGTCTCTCTCTCTTGCCGGTTTCCACCTTGCTGTTTGCAGCCACCATGAACTGCAGCCCTGCCATGCCACCCTGCCTTGGAGCCAACTGAGTATGGACTGAAATCTCCAAAAACTGTAAGAAATAAACCTTTCCTTTCCCAACTTTGAGCATCAGGTATTTTGTCTCAGTGATGAGTGAAAAGTAACTAAGACACATGCATAAATGCAAGAATAACCAAAGCTAATCTATGGTAGTATAAATGAGGAAAGGTCACCAATTGGTTGAGAACTGAGTAAAATGCAGTCCAATGACACTTTCATGAGCGCTACATAAATTCTGTATCATGAGTGATAGATAAACAAGTATACACAAATGTCAAAATTAATTGGAATTCACATGTAATATTTGTGTTTTTATAACTTAGAGTATGGATATAATTTCTCAGACGTGAAAGACAATTCTTCCTCCTGGGTAATACAGATAGGTTGTGGTGAAATACAAATTTGAAGGACAAATAAATGCCTTATTTAAATTATAGCTACATGAGGTCATGAATTTGATCCTCAGTACAAAAAAAATTTTGAAATAAATTATGCCTACAAAAATAAATAAATAAATAATACCTATGCTGAAATTTTGTATCTTCGCTAAAATAAAAATATCTTTGAAAAAAAGTAATTTAATTTTCAGACCTTGTGAGAGAAGAAAAGATAACAAAACTATGTGAACAGATTGGGGAATCTGTTGAACTTTTAACTAATGCTTTTAATTTTGAATTTTATGAGCATATTTTCTTGTTTATATTTTCCTATCATTCATATGTTTGCACATCTGTTTGTCATCTTCTTTTAATATCATACATGATACAAATATTGAATTAAAGTTACAGAAGCAGATTATATTTAATACATTTATAAGTGTCACTAAATTAAATGTCAGGGAAAATTATGTGAAATTACTGAGTCACTTATGTGCTTTACATATTTATATTTGCTTAGTATGACACATTAATAAAAGTAGGAAATAACAATCAGTTAAAATGCAATTTAACTAGTTTTGGCTAATATTTTACATAGGAGTTTGTGTTTGTACAATCCTGACTTACCTAAGAAAAATATTAACTAAAACCAAACACAATGAACTAGGCTCACAAGTGAGTGCAATTTATTTTGCTTTCCATCATGTATTTAACATTGTTTTCATTCACTCAGAATACAATTCTTTTGAGGGTACATTATTACCAGGTACACATTTCTGGGTGCAGCATCCCATTTCTGATACTTACTAATCTACAAGAAACTATTGGTTTTACTTTTAATAGGAAAGTACAGTAATACCTCAGTTCGTGAAAGCTTCCATTCTGAAGCTTTGTGAACAGAAGTGTTTCAGTTTGTGAACAGAAGAGTTTCACAAAAATTGGCTTCCACTGACATCCTCCACACCTGGTGACAGACAGAACAATAGCCATCATCTTCAGAGTTGTGGAACAAATTAAGTCCATGAACTGAGGTACCACTGTAATCCCAAATAAACCTTTAATATAGTATTCTAAGATTGCCACCCTTGAATGCAATATGACAATGTTACTGAATTTTTTCCATGTAGAAGTAGATCAGTGAAAACAAAACACTTCTTTCAAAAATTAACTATATAAATGAGATTTTCCTAGCATAGTGAAAGTAACCTAACCATGAATTTGCAGTAGTCACACACTCTGTACTTTCAGTTAGGATATTCACTCTGCTGATACAGTTATATAAAGAAGTATACTGCTTCTACTCTCTACATGAATGCTTTTATTAATGAATTTATAAATGTCCTTTATTATGTATGTGACATTTCTGTTCTCCTATAAAACATAATAAAACTACTTTTATTATTAATCTGAGATCTAAAGACAAGTTTAGATATTTTGAACATTTGAAATCTACTGGGAAAAGAATGAATATATGCCACTGAAGCACCCACTGTAGTAGAAAAGGGCACTAATTAGTGACATCTCATTTACAAAATATTTCCATGCAGACTATTGACTTCAGCTGCATTTCTATGCTGACAGTTTCCCTACCAGGGAAACGTGAAAACGCTATGAGGAGGTAACAGTGAGTGCAATATAAAAATTGCCATGGCAAGCACCTTGTCAATCTGGCCCTGACAAGACAGACATATTGATTGGCTGGTGCTGGCAGAAGACTAAGCAACTAGGACACAGAGATTAGTGCAGATGGATAATACAACTCGCATGTTATACTTCTTTCTTTAAAATATGCACCAACCTAGAATGACTGCTGCTTGTGACTGTGAGTTTAACTTGTGATGACTGTAAAATGGAAATTGCCTGTAAGTTTCTACTAGAAGTAGCAATAAAGTTACATCTACCCTAAGGCACTTGAAAGGAAATTGCTGTCACTGGTAATAGAATTTATAGTGATCATTGCCATTTTAGATAAATCTATGTTTTTGACTGTGTGACTATTGAAACATAAAAATTAAACCTTTTCACCATGGTCAAGCCTTTTGTATTAAAAGGTAAGAGTCAGTTAAGGTTGGTTAGTTTCAGGAAACTATTTCTGTCATGTCTTGGGGGAAGAAACAACTTTTAGTCATCTCTGAAGATTTATGTATGGTTAACTGATGCTCCATAGTAAAGAGATCATGAACTGATTTATGAAAAGAGCTTCTAATGGCCATGGCTGAGCTGTGTGCCTTTGGTCTGAGTGCACTTTGCTTTCATTGTTACTAATGCATTCAATGAGGACACTTTTGTTGGTAGCACACTTAAAAGACATTTACTTTTCTTTGCTTACATGTTTATAGAGGATGTTGGAATAGAATTTTGCTGAAGGGCTTGATTGCAAACCAAATATTGCATCAAATTCTTCCTTCAGAGCATTCAAGGAGTTTGTGTGAAATCATGAATACAACTACCAGTTTAACTTCAGTTGAAAGCCTTAGGATACTATCACTTTTAGAAATACCTGGTAAAGAAGTGAATATTAATTAATTTAAGCAAGGCAAAATGAAATAGATACCTGAAGTAATTAGCTAGATATATATTATTCTGATTAGATAAGTAGATAACTATCTACTGAAATAATCAAGAACAGGAGATCTAACTAAAAATAAAACGATTTTTTTGTTTTTTTCCAAATGAAAGTATACAAAAAGGAAATTAGAAACACCTTTAAGATTTTTTTCAAAAAAAACCCAGATAAATAAGAAGAAATAAATATAAGGAGCATTCCACATATTTCATTCTAATTTTGAATACATTGTTGATAAATTTCTGTGAAATATTTACATTGGCTTTTGGACCTTAGAGCAAGTGTTTCCACTTTCCTAAATAATGGTATAAAATAGGAAAGGGTGTGAAAGCACAATTTTTAATTAGAAGTCCATGATACTGAGGGAGGAGAGAAGCTGGGAGGCTTCAACTCCGGTTGTGCTTCCCACCCTATTTCACTTCTGTTTCTCTCTTCTCATATGTTAGGGTTCAGGAAACATTTTTATCTCATTATACTGCTGTTTATTTAAAATATGTATACCTTTTTATTTTATGTAATACAACATGTTAAC
The DNA here is from genome assembly GCA_004027295.1 of Dolichotis patagonum. NCBI lineage: Eukaryota > Metazoa > Chordata > Mammalia > Rodentia > Caviidae > Dolichotis > Dolichotis patagonum. The sequence goes on from PVJX010018460.1 coordinate 25,998, forward strand.
ATACAAGAAAGTAGTTTAAGTAACATTAAAGATACTATGATGTAGCTCATCTGAGAAACTTCAGATTTCAAATAATCACGCTCCATTTGTGTGCATTGTTTAATTTTTGAATCCGAAGTAATTTTATTTTTAGAAAACTCTCATTTAAATAGTAAGTGTTTTCAAGCAAGAACAAAACTTTATCTCAGCTAAGCTTAATGGAACAGTGATCCATAAGACTTCATACTATTTCTAATTAGTAAGATAAATGTAGTAAAAAAGGAAAAATAAGAAACTTGGTTTTTGGTACATGACTGTACCAAGTTTAGCTTCAGCTAAAGTTATAGGAATTTAAGTTATATAGGAATTTAAATTTTACATTAGCATCATTTGTTTTCCAAATCAGTGTATTTCTCTTCATCCACACGATTTAATTTAAAAATATTGGTGGGGATATGGGGGGAAAGGAACTCTTCTCTACTACTGGTGGGAGTGTAGACCAGTGGAACACTGTGGAAATCACTGTGGAGATTCCTTCAAAAACTAAAAACCAGAGGTTTCACTTGACCCACCTATTTTTCTTTCTTGGTCTCTTCCTGAAAGAATGAAAAGCATCATACCATAGTGATGTATTCACACCCACGTTTATAGCAGCATAATTTTTAATAGCTAAATCTTTGAAAAAGCTAAATACCCACTAACAGATGACTGGATAAAGAAAATGTGGTTTTTTTATACAATGGAGTACTACTTTGCTATAAAGAAGGATAAACTTGAGGCATTTATTAGTAAATGGATACATCTTGAGACCATAATTTAAATAAAATAAATTGGGCACACATGTTTAAATATCATGGTGTTTATTTGTATGAGAAATTACAAGTGTAAATAAAGACCAAAATGTATACCAGATATTGGGAAATAGGAACAAAATATTCAAATGGGAAGTGAACAAAGGAGAGGGAAGGCAGAAAAGACAGAAGGGAAAAAGAAAAGAGGATAATAGAAGGAAAAATGAAAGCAAAGACTTCGTAAATAAGAAGGGGAAGAGCAGTTGAAGGGAGTGGAAGGGGATGAGGAAAAAAAAAGGAATCAAAATATATTGCATGCAGGAATAAATTCCCTGTGATGAATCACATTCATCTAAAATGTGTCAACTGCTGGGGATAGAGCTCAGTGGCACAAAGCCTGTCTGCCAAGTGCAAGGTCATGAGTTTGATTCCTGGTACCACTCCGAATATGTGCCAATACAATAAAACAGAGAAATATCAAAAGCATTCTAATTTTTTAAAAAATCAAGTATATGCTCCATTCTTGACTCACTAAGAGTGAAAAAGAAAAAGAGAAAGAAAAAGAAAAAGAAAAAGAAAAAGAAAAAGAAAAAGAAAAAGAAAAAGAAAAAGAATCCTTTACCCATGCATACTTTGCAGACTTTAGAGAGAAAGCAGAGTCTCAGCCTTATCTAACATGATGTACGAGTTTTTAAGGTAAAGAATTAGCATAATCTAATGAGCAGGCCTCTTGATAAACAAAAAATGAGAAAGGAAATAAGCAGTTATTTGGTGTATTTAGACATCTTTCAAGAGTATTATTTCCACTGATCTTTAAAAGATCACTATGCAAGAATTTGACAAAATTGTCCTTGGCTAATTGACAAATCAGCAACACCTGTTACACAGGCATAAATAAAAGATTGATGTCCAAAGCCATGGTTTTTCCATCATATAAAATTATCTCCCAGTAATACATCCATTGGAGAAAGAAAGAATCATTGAATCACTATTTGGAAGCAATAAGAGAGTCTATACACTGTCCCTTAATCAGGTCCTGACATAGATCCCCAATCCCCCAAACAAGTTTATAGCAAAGGCTTAAATAAAATGAGACAAGTGGTATGATTTCAGGGCTCCAGGCTTTAGCAGAGTTTGAGATGCTGAAGGCTAAGACAAAGACATCTCTGGACCACCCATTTTTATTAGGGCCAAACCATAGGGCAGGGAAACTGAGGAAAAGGCAGGCAATAAGCAGGACCTTGGGAGTCACTTCAAGGATGTCTCCAAGTAATGAATCATATCACTTAAGGAGAACCTTCTTATCATGAAGATATGGAAGGAGTGAGACTGTAGGAGTGATTTCTGCATCTGCAGTCTCTATCTACTTAATTGATGTTTGAGCCAAGTGTCCACAGCTGTGGCCTTATCTTGCCCTTTGAGGTATCTCTATCCTCACAGGCCACTACAGGACTCAGCTAGGACCAGTGATTCATAGAGGTTCACTTACTATGAATCAGCTCCTGTCACCGGGCAAGGGGCCTAGGCCTAGGACAGACTCACAGATAAACATAGAAAGCAATGAGTCAATTTTAAATCCTGCTTAAAGCCACTTTGTAGTGATATCCAACAGTCCCTAAAGTTGACAATAGAGAAACAACAAACCACTTTAGAGAACAACTCAATACCATGTCCACATATGACCAAGATCCTAATCTTGACCAAAAAAGTACCTAGTTTTTTTTCTGTCTCTTTTGTTACATTTTTCCTATCACAAGATTAATGCAACAATTGCAATAGTACTAAGCCATAGTGGTTAGCATATGGGTAAGTAATCACAATAGCAAATGATATTGGAAAACAAAGGCTTGAATGATTCTCAGCCAGTTATCTTATTTCAGATCTGCACATATGTATGTGTGTTTATCATAAATATTTATTTACATTCATGTAACAATTGGGTTTTGAAATGTTCTCTGCAGGTATTCCTGGTGTATGTTAATTGGCTTTAGATCACTAATACAAAAACCTGATATACACAGTTTGGAAGAAAATATGTTTGTTTTGACTCATGGCTTCAGTGGTGTGGGTCTATGCTTAACTGGCTGGAAGGAAGGGATGGTACAGCAGAGCAATGCTGCTCACATTATGACAGCCAGGAAGAAGGGAGAGAAAAGAAGAGCCTGAGAAGAGATATATCATTCAGAGTATGCATGGAGTGACCTGCTTTCTCCAACTGCATCCCACCTCCAATAGGACATTTAGCCAAGAAAACATCAGTGAATTAATTAATTCATGAAGTCAGCACCCAAAGATCTAATCAACTTTCAAGAGCACCACCTATGAATACGTGAACTTTTGGGATGACATCTTGGATCCTAACTACAGCAATGTGCATTTACTATAGAGAGCAAATAGGCCTATGTCAACTAAAAACTTTTTCTAGATGGAGATGCTAAACTTAGTTGTTCTTCTCATACAGTTTTCACCATTTTCCTGCTCATTTTCTCTCAGTGTTATACTGAATTTTTCTACCTCCATCTTATGATTTTTCTTTTTTTTAATTTTAAAGAAAAAAAGATAAGCATAACAATGAAACTGTGTTTCAAAACAAGTTGGTAGGACAGTTAAAATAATTGATACTTTGCATATTGTTTTCTGCATAGTAGCTATTCATAGTACAAGATACAGGCATGATATTTTGTACAAACAATATTAGCACAAAATTTCTTTTGAAAGGTCTAAGAGAAGCTAGCTCTATATCTACCTTAGCTATCTTGTGAATATACATATTTTTTCTCTGTTTTCCTTTCTTCCTTTCCTCTTTGCCCCATTACAGTTTGTCTTTTCTGGTCATCACCATATATATTGTACACTTGGGACCCTGTTTCCTTGTTCAGTTTCTCACACTAGTGAGATAATATAATGTTTACATATATGAGTCTGATTTATTTCACTTATGAGTATGGTCTTGAGTTGCATCCGTTCACCTATAAAGGTCTCCAGTTTATCCTCCTTTATGATTGAATAATACTCCAATATATAAAAAATACACCTTACATATCTGTTTCTCAGTTGATGTGCTTTTGGATTGTTTCCAACATTTAGCTTTTACAAATTGTGCTGTTAAAATCATAGGTGCACATATATCACTGTGGTATGATGTTTTTAATTTTTCTGGGAAGATACCCAGGAGGGGGATAGTTGAATTGAATGGAAAGTCTAATACTAGTTTTTGAAGGAATCTCCACACTGATTTCCACAGTAGCTGCACAAGTGAACACTTCCACCAGCAGTGGAGAAGGGTGCCTTTCCCCTGCGGCCCCTGCAGCATTTGGTATCAGTTGATTTTTTGGTGTCAGCCATTCTTTCTGAGATGAGATGGAATTTCAGTTTTGTTTTAATTTATATCTCTCAAATGACCAATGAAGTTGAACATTTTTTCATGTATTTATTTGACAGTAGTATTTCTTCATCTGAGAAGTGCATATTCATGTCAGATGTCCAATTTCAAATTGTGTCTTTGAATTTGGCTATCTTTTTCAATTCTTTATATGTGCTAGATATAATTTTTATATGTTCTAGATGTAAGGCTTTTATTTGTAGGACAACAGGCTAGAGATTTTTCCCACTCTGTGGTTTGTCTTTTCACCCTGTTGATGATTTCTTTTGGTGTGTAAAGCTTTTCATAAGATGAGAGCCCATTTGTTCATTCTTTGTACTATTTTCTTTGCAGTGAGAATTTTGTTCACGAAGTCTCTGCCTACATTTATGTCTTTGAGATTTCTACCTACTTTAATCTTCCAGTAAATTTAGTGTTTCTATTTTAATATTTAGATCTTTGATCCATTTGACTTTAGTGCATGGTGATAGATATGGTTCTAGTTTTAGTCTTTGGTATGTGGAGAGCTGGACTTTCCAGTACCATTTATTAAAGATACTATTGTCCAGTGGACATGTTTATCTCCTCTGTCAAAGATAAGGTGGCTGAGTGGGTTTGGGAATGCATCTACAGCTTCTATTCTGTTCCACCTATCCTCTGGCCAGTTTTATGACAATATCATGCTGATTTTATCATAGTAGCACTGTAGTATAATTTTAGGTCTGGGATTGTAATGTGCTCTGACATCCCTTTTTTGCTTTTGCTAGTCTATGATTCTTGTGGTTCCAAACCAATTTTATGAATGTTTTCTCTAGATTAGTGAGGTATGTTAATAGTATTTTGATTGGCATTACATTAAATCTGTATAGTGGTTTTGGGACTATGGTCATTTTCTTTATGTTTGTTCTTCCTGTCCAAGAGCAGGGATATCTTTCAATTTTCTGATATCTGCTTTAATACCCTTTATTAGTGTATTGCAATTTCCACTGTACAGGCCTTTTACATTCATTATTATATTGATTCCAAGTATTTAAAATTTGTTGAGTATTACTGTGAAGTATGTATGTTCCCTAATTTCTCTTTTCTTGTTTTCTGCTTGTGTACAGGAATGGTATTGATTTTTCAGTGTTGACTTTACATCCTGCTATAGTACTGAATTTGGATATTAAATCTACTATTTTTGGAGCTTTTGAGATCTTCTATGTAGAGTACTATGTCATCTTCAAATAATGATAATTTAATTTCTTCCTTTCCTAGTTTTATTCATTTTATTTATTTCCATTGTCTAATTGCCCTGGCAAATGTTTCTAGAACTATATTGAATAGGAGTGGTAATAATGTACATCCTTGTCTTGTCCTTGATTTTACAGTGAAAGATTTTGGTTTATGACTATTTAATATATTAGCTATTAGTTTGTCAGAGATGTTTTTTATAAGAATGAGGTAAAGATCATCTGTTACAATTTTCTGTGGGGTTTTTGTTATGAATTAATGTTGTACTTTTTCAAATGCTTTTTCTTCACCTATTGAAATGATCTTGGGACTTTTGTTCTATTCTGTTAAAATGTTAATATTTATTAATTTGTGTATGTTGAACCATCCCTGCATCGCTGGGATATATCATACTTGGTCACAATGTATAAACTTGATGGTTTGCTGAATTCTGTTTGCCAGTACCCTGTTAAGAATTTTTGCCTCTGTGTCCTTAGGGATATTGGCCTGTAAGTTTCCTTCTGGTTTGGGTTCTTCTCCGGCTTTGGAATCAATACTTGCTTCCAGGAATGACTTTGGAAGTTCTGCTGCCCTTCTAATTTCTTTAAAGGGTTTTAGAATTGGTGGCATTAGTTCTCTAAATTTCTTGTAAACAGTGACTGTAACAGGGCCGGGGATTTTCTTTGTTAGTAAATTTTTAATTACATTTTCAATTTCATTGACTTATATTAGTTTATTTAGAAATTTTATATCTTCTTGATTTAATTTTGGCAATTCAATTGTGTCTAGAAACATGTCCATTACTTCTTAGTTTCCCAACTTATTAGAATATAGATTCTCATAGTACATAATGATGATCTCCTGGATTTCTGTGGGATCCGTTGTGATTTCACACTTTTTATTCCTAATTGCTTGAATTTGTGTTGTCTCTTTTCTCTTTTTGATGAGGTTGGCTAAATCAATTGCATTCATTCTTTGAAAGAACAAAATTTTCCATTCATTGATTCTTTGTACTGTTTTGTTAGTCTCCACTGCATTCATTTCTGCTCATTACTTTTATCATTTCCTTCTTTATAGAAGACGTGGATTTGATTTGTTCTTTTTGTAGAAGTTTGAGGTTCAACATTAGTTTGTTTATTTAAACTCCCTTTGTTTTCCTGCTGTGTGAGCTCATCGGTATACATTTCCTGCACAGGGCTGTGGTAACAGTTTTGACTTCTGGTTTCCACTACTGTGAGAATTTTTGTTTGATTTCAGACATTAAAGTTCTGATAACTGGCTTCAGCAGCCAAAGAAAATGGATACATTTTATGTTTTAGTTAGTTAATTCTTTCCATGACATAATGCAGCTTACACATCCTTCTGATGTGATAAGAACAATTTTGACCTACTGAGGATGTATATCAGCTATTTTGCTCATAGAAAAAGGCAAAGTATAATTATATAATACTATAATATTATATAATTATATATTATATAATATTATATAATTATATATTATATATAATTATATATTATATAATTGTATATTATATAATTTTTATTAATGTAGATGCATCATAAAGATAACATCAAATAAATTGTTGATAGTAGAGATGAGGAAAATTAATTTGAAACATAATTGTAAGAATGAACTAATTAATATGTTCTAATAACTGCCAGTATGGAACTCAATATGAAACTTAAATTTTCTGTAATATTAGGTAAATCCAATAGTCATAATGAAAATTAATTTTTGTGTTTTAAGTACATTTTCATTCTCAAGTGGGAATATCATTAAGCATTAACTGTTGATATTATGTTTAGTTTAGTTTAAGTTAGTATTTTTGTCATAACTCTAAATTCTTATATGAACATGATATAACTGAATATTCCTAGAATGATATGCTACCAAAAGTAGACATATTTCTGAGTTAAACATTAATTTGTATGCTAAATGTGGTGATGATATCAATGTCATGGATTTTATTATATATTTCCAGTCTTGAAATAAACACTAACCTTATCTTTCCCATATATTTTTAAGGACCCTCTGGATCTATAATATAAATATTCACAAAGAAAAATATTCAGTGTTTTAAAGTGATCTTGGTCATTTCTTTATAGCCTTGTTTAATATCCTGCTTAAAGTGAAGTGTCTTTCAAACAGGTATTTTATGAAAATGACATTTTGGCATATGTATATTCACATTGTCTCTCATCTGACATGTTCTGTTCCATTTTTATATCAAAACATGTCTCTGAAGCTCTCCAAATCTAAGGTTCAATGGCACTGACGAGCATGAAGGTTTTCTTTTTTCATTGTTCATCATTGTCAAGTGCAACAGATAGATATCTTTAAAATAGCATATTTAAAAAATTCACCCAGGAATGCCAAAGAACAAAGCATAAATCCTACAAAATAAAAATTTAACTATCTTAAAATATTGGTCAAAGATGGGGAAAGAAGAGGTGTAAAAGCAGTCATTTCAATTAGAGCTAACTTAAATGAATAAAATATAGATATAAATTTCAGCCCATATCCAAGAGTTTATTTCTCTAAATAAAGCCTCTGGGTGGAGAAAGGGATTGAGTCTAGAATCACAGCATTATTAAGTATCACCTTGCTGTGTAATACATCTGCAGAACTATATTTTCAACTTGCTAGGAAAATAGACTGAATGTTTTCAGTCTATATATATATATATAGAAGGTGATGAGTAGGCTAATTAGCTTCATTGAGACTCTTTTCACAACACATACTTTTATCAAAAATTATACTGAACATCTTAAATATGAAATATGCTCATTAAAATAGTTCAAATTAAAAATGTAGGGATTTTATCAGTTACTGGAGATACATTAAAATATGTTTACAAGACTTTTAGGCCTTCTTTCAATTTGGGAGGCTGAGATTATGCAGGGGGACTCTCAGCCCTGTGGGTCTGGCCTGGAGAGAGTTTAAGACCTGCACTCCCAGTGGAGTTCCTATCCAGCCCCCTAGGACATGAGACTGAGCCCCTGAGGTTCTGCAGGCCTCAGTACACAATGCCCGGCTTCCATTTTCAATTCAGGGAGCCAAGAACCTGCGGGGGAGTCAGGACTGCACAAGGAGCTGAGGGCACAGAAGGTGATTCCCAACACACCCAGGGGAAGCTTTGGAACACTGCTCAAAGCAAGGAAATGTAGGAAAATGACAAAATGAAAGACCAAAAGACAATCTCAAATCTTCAGCCCATCCCAAGAAAGCCTGGGAGCCATGTACATAGCAGAAAATAGAAGCCATACACCTGAAAGGACTGAAATGATATCAACTGAAATAAAGAAACAACTAAGGAAATTCAAATCAGAAATAATTGCCCAGGTAAAAGAAGAAATGATAAAAGTAGTGAAAGAAATAGTGAACACATCTAGTGAAGACACAGCTAAAAAATTAGAGGAACAAAGCAAACAGATAGAATCCCTGAATGAACACTATATGAAACAAACAGATTGCATGAAGCAGATTCAAAGAGATTGTTATAGATTAAGATCTGGTGGTCAACTTAATGCCAGTTAGATTACATCTCCATGCTGCTGAGCATAGATGTATCACCTGAGGAAAGTTGCCAGCATAAATGGAGACATGGAGAAGGAGAAGGAATGGCATTGAGGCATTAGGGCATTGAAGCATTGTGAGGTCTCCTACAAGTTGCTGTTTGATCTGTGAGGTTCTCCTGGAGAAGCTCTGGTCCTCACATTGAGTATTGCTTCCTGGCTCCGGAGGAAAAGACGTGTGCCACTTGGTCTCCAGGATGAACTCGTCACACTCGCTTCCTGGTATGTACTCAACTGTGCTTGTCATTGGAGGAGCTTGGGCCCTCCATGTCACTAAGGATGGCTGTGGTACTTTTCAGCAGAGCCTTGGTGTTTGTTGTGAGTGTGACTTCTTGGCTCCAGCATAGAACACTCAACCCACCAGCACAGCACCTTCACCCTGCTGGCATGGACTTCCTACTTTCCACTGCTGACCTTTGGTCCTTCCCAGCACAAATCCATAAAAGAGACTGGCATGGGTCCTTCTTGTGGACTCTAGACCTCCAGCTGGACTTGTGGGAGGCATTGTCATGAGCTCTGGGTCTTCATCTGGACTCATGTGGGACATTGCTGTGGGATTCAGGCCCTTGGCTAAATATTATATGCCTGTAGCATTGTGGATAGATTTCCTGCATTTTCTGTGTTAACTCTGGGTGGACATAATTAAAATAATATTATAAACTCCATGTCTTGATTCTAATTGTTTTCTATTTCTATATAACCCCTGAATACAACAGAGAGATATATAGGAAATCAAATATTCTATTGAAAGTTTCCAAAACTGCCTCAATGAAAGTGAAGATAGAATTTCAGACCTGGAAGATAAGATTTCAGCTAGTGAATAGGAAAGGAAAGATTTTTTAAAACTAACAAGGAATCAGGAAATAACAATTCAACAGCTGCTAGATGATGCAAAGAAAATAAAATGAGATCGATAGAGATAAATGAAAAAGAAGGGGGCATGATATCAAGAGGCTATTTACAGGAGTAATAGCTGAAAACTTCCCAAACATGAGAATGGAAACTGACATATGGATTAGTGAAGCATATAGAACTCCAAATAGCCATAGCCAAAATAAAACTACACCCAGACATGTAACAATCACTGTCCCAGTAATCCAGCATAAGAACAGAATACTAAAAGATGTTAGAGAGAAAAGAGAGATCACATATAAAGGAAAACCTATCAGAATCACAGCAGACTTCTCAACATAAACAATGAAGTCAAGAAGAGCATGGAGTGAAGCATTTCAGATCCTAAAGGAAAATCAATTCCCAACAAGAATGACGTGCCCTGCAAAACTGTCCTTCAAAATGGATGGAGAAATAAGATACTTCCATGACAAAGAACAGCTGAAAAACTTCATGAACACCAAACCAACCCTACAAAGAATACTGAAAGACATTCTAGATACACACGGGAGAAAACCACCAAGCAAGGCAGACAATTAAACAGAATGGAAAGCTAAAGATACAACAGCACAAAGATAACAAGTCAACAATAAACCAATATATAACAGTTATAACCATTAATGCAAATGGCCTCAACTCACCAAGCAAAAGAAACAGACTGGCAGGATGGATCAAGAAACAACATCCAACCATATGCTGTCTGTAAGAATACCATCTAACCTAAAAGGAAACACATAGGCTGAAAGTTAAAGGATGGAAAACAATACTTCATGCCACACGAAACCAAAAAAAAAAAAAAAAGTAGGGGTAGCTATTCTGTTTGCAGACAATGTGAACTTCAAACCAAGAATGATCCAAAGAGATAAAGAGGGTCACTACATACTAG
>PVJX010018461.1:0-36462 GCA_004027295.1 Dolichotis patagonum
CCTGGAATTCTTTCACTATATGCATGACTTTATATTATTGTGTTATGTTTGATATTATTGTAATTGAAACTATGCTCAACTATAGCAGAGTTAGAGATATGGCGTTAGATACTGTTGATGTCCAGTTGACTTAATGTAAAGTACTGTGTTGCCTATGTTGTCCTCTTCTGATCTGCTCTGTACTACCCCCTTTTGTTTTATTCTCTTTTAAATAAAAAAAAATAGATTTTTGCCCACTGATTGCTCATCGATGACACAGACTGTAACAATGGCTGACTATCAATTAATTAGCAACCCATGTGCTCAAGGGCCTCAGATACAGTGGATTCTCCTCCTTTACCCTCTGTTTCCACCACCTTGTTTTAGTTGAGAGAAGCATTTTATTACCTTAAAATTCTGCATATTAGAAACAAACTGGAATGACAAATCCTTTGTTAGGAGCTCTGAAACTCCACCAATGCACTTGTTTCAAATGTATAACCTACAGAGAAAACATTTGCTCCTCAGCAGTCACTACACTTCAATAATGGAACACGTTCTAAACTGGTTCAGTACAAATGAACCCAAAGTATAGCAAACAATTGTTTTCTTATAGGTTTTAGGATTGAGCCTGAGCTACTTCCTCTAGCCTTTTTGTTTTTTTGTTTTTTTTTTTTTTTTGAGAAAGGATATTGGTGAATTGCAAAGTTCCAAGACTGGGCTCAAATTTTCAATCCTCCTGCCTCACTTTCCAAGAGTTTTAGGATTACAGGCATGTGTTTACTAGGTACAGTATCATGGGTATGTTCTTACACTGTGTTCATTTCCCTCCTCAATTCTCTTGACCACAGTTCCTGAGGTCACTGGGTCCCACTATTGGTCCATGCTATACAGTTATCCTTAGAACCTCTACAGCAAGAACTAGAGTACCAAATTCCAATATCAGCTTGTCACTGGCATGTGATATAAAAACACTCATGGGACACAGTGGTCTATCTGTCAATGATGAATGGAATGTACTGCAGTAGTCTGGTAGGATTATATCTTCTAGAGATGCCATAACCTTCTGAGTTTGTGTAAGTTCATTCAGGTATTTGCACAAGGTGGAATCACCTAATGGCATTCTTCTCAGAATGTATCCTTGTCATTGAACAATGCATGACTGTTCCATAGAACCTGGACTTCTAGGACATCTGAGATTCAATTACATATTATCATATAGTTTTTACTGTTGGGGATCATGAGACTCAAGTTGGAGCCTTTATAACTTCTTACCTGAGTGACCCTGTGTAAAATGGAATAATAATAACACCAACTCTTGTTATTCTTTTAGTATGACTAAATTGATGATATGTACACCTGATACAGCCCAGCCAGACAATGCTATAGCTGCTGTAGTATCTAATACCACTGCTCAGCCTTCAGTCAGCCACAAAGTCCTCCCATTCACCTGCCAATGACCCCAGGGAACAGCATGCTTCTTCCCAGAGAGGAGAAGCTCAGGCTAAGGGGGCAGCAGCCACCAGTATGGTGGACACCTTGACCCCAGGGACCAGTAATCCTTGCTGTCACCAGCAGACATACTGTATGTCACTGGGTCCTCATGGGTGTGTGACAGTGCTTGTCATGAGGTAGGGGTTGCTGAAGGAGGCAGAAGTACTCTGAAGGCCATACCTGTCTAGAGTCTAGTTGAGTGACAGGAGGGAGACAGTGAGCAATAAAACAAATGCACAGTGGGCAACTTTAGAGCATGGTAACTGTCACAAAGAGAATCAAACACAGGCAGGGATTGGAGCATGACAGTGTGGATAGAATCAACAAAAGGAGGTGGCATTTGAGATGACTTAGTGACAGTCAACTCAGCTTAGAGGTTTGGAGGCCAGAGAGTTACAGGCAAAGAATGCTGGGGAAAGGCCAGGGATACACACATCTGTACCCTAGAGGAAAAGCGAGAATCATGTAGATAGAGGGTGGGTACAAGGGGAAGTATGGGAGAAAGGCTCAGGTTTGGAAAACATGCACAAGAGAAGGCTCAGAGAAAAACATCTGGGCCGTTACAAGCTGGGAGGCTGATCAGGTGTTTGGGGATGTGAGCCCAGAGAAGTCTGTCTATTAAATATCTACCCATTTACCCAACCCATCTTAATTCAGGCTCTTCCTGTATCATTTTCCTCCTCCCATTTCTTCCCCTGCACATCCTTGGTCATTATTGATAGTCAGATTTCTGATTCTGGGACACAGTACCCCAAATCCACAATTAAGGAAGAGGTTAACTTGGCTCAAGGTTTAAGGAGATTCAGTCCACTGTCTGCTGGCTCTGAGGCAGGAACATCATGAAGGGTGTGGTAGAGCAGACATGTTAAGTTCATGGTGATCAGGGACAGTACCAATAAAGAAACTAGAGACCAGCAGAGATTCCAAAGTCATACCTCTATGACATACCCAGCACACAAAAGAGTATGGTTTACTAATCCCCTGGATGGCTACCAAGTCTATCAAGTTTACAACTGAGTTTAACTGTCACAACTATAAATTCTCTATTTCTGTGTATTTGGCTTTTTTATAGACTCCATATATAAGTGGGATCATACAATATTTTTCTTTCTGTGTCTGACTGATTTCACTAGCATGATGTCCCCCAGGTTCATCTATGTTGTAGCAAGGGACATGGTCCCATCACTGTTTAGGACTGAATAATATTTTGTTGTGTACTGTATGTAAATCACAGTTTATTTTTCCATTCACTCATCAAATGTTATCACATTTCAGTCACTGTGAATAATGGTGCACAATGAGCACAAGGTTCAGATGTAATTACCAGGTTTTGGTTTTATATACTTAGAACCAGGACTGCCAGGTCATATGGTAATTCTATCATGAATTTATTTAGAAACATCTTTAAATATTTTCTATGACGGTTATGCCAATCTGCATTCTCATCAAGCTCCAGAACTTCTGAATTCACTTACCAGAAGTGATCTTGTGAACCAAGTAGCTAAAGCCTGGATTTTCTTTATGTTTCGTAAGTTTATTATGTAAAAATTCTGGTGGGCTTGAGGTTGTAGAATAAGTTAGCAATGACTTAGTGCTTCAAAGTGTAAAGAATATGAGAATCACATAGAAAAAACTGTCATTTTTCATTTTTTATTTTTGTTTGTTGTTGGCTTTTGTTATTGTTGTTTGTTTATTATTTTTGTTTCATTTGGTTTTATCTTTGCAGTACTAGAGATTAAACAAAGGGCTAATTCTCCAGCCCTTTTTACTTATTTTGAGAAAGGGTCTCACTAAATGTTAAAGTTACCCAGAAGGTCCTCCTGCCTCCACCTTCCAAAGTGCTGTTATTATAGCAAGTGCCACTATCATTTTCTTTATAAGTTAGTGACACAAGAAGCGAAAAGAATGGGAAATCACCAAATACCATTTGTATAATGCAGCCAGAATTGTCTCTTAAATAAGTGACTTATGTAAATTTTGTAACTGTTATCTTTCTGCTCCTGGTTTTGGCTTAGCTATTGCCAGCTGGATAACCTGTTTTTCAAATTGTCCACTAATTCATCTCCTAAAGGGCACCTCACCAATGCTTTCCTCAAACATTCACATAGACATTTTAAATCTGTTGGCGAGAAGTATGCATAGTTGGGAATGGGTCTGGTTCCTAACAGAAGAGTAGACAAAAATATATGATGTGTGATTACTACCTTGCCATCCTGAGCAGGCACTTCAAATGTCAGCCTGGGTCAGAGAGGAATGGTGGGTGAGCTTTGAAACCAAGAGTGATTGGCCCTGAAACAAGGCTAGCAGGTTGCTGTAGCTGCTGGTTTCAAACAGGAGCCTAAAGAGAATTCTTCCTGTGGTCTGTTGGCCATTTCAGAACTTTGGAAATGGAATGGTCAATTCATTAGAAAGAAATAGCAGGTGAGTATGGCAGACTTTAGGGGGCCTGCAGGGGAGAGGGGGATAGCTGTGAGGGTGGCAGACTTTTGGCAGCCTGAAGGACAGAGACCCTGGCGCGTCGGGACCTGCACTGTGTGGTTGACTCGGGGTGCCGGGAGAACAAGGAACTCCTCCTCTCTCTGTGGGGGCAGCTGAGAGTGTGGCAGACTTTTGGCAGCCTGAAGGACAGAGACCCTGGCACGTTGGGACCTGCACAGTGTGGTTGACTCGGGGTGCCAGGAGAACAAGGAACTCCTCCTCTCTCTGGGGGGGCAGCTGAGAGTGTGGCAGACTTTTGGCAGCCTGAAGGACAGAGACCCTGGTGCATCGGGACCTGCACAGTGCGGTTGACTTGGGGTGCTGGGCAAACAAGGAACTCCCCCTTCTCTAGGTGCGGCTGAGAGTGTGGCAAACTTTCAGCAGCCTGAAGGAGAGAGACCCTAGCGCATCGGAACCTGCACCATGAGGTTGAATTGGGGTGGGGGGGGAGAACAAGGAACTCTTCCCATCTCTGGGGGATGACTGTGATCCTGCCTGCATGTGGGCTGAGAATCAGACATCTCATGTGTCCTGTCCCCCATCCCACGTCCCCCCTCCTCCCCCCTGCCTAGCAAGTGGGAGCCAGTGAGCTACAGATCTTGTGAAAAGATTGGCTATGTTATTTAGTATGAGCGCTTCATATGCAAAGATAAGGACAACCATTTGGAAGAAAACAAGAGACAATATGACAGATAGTGAAGATCTCTGGTTGTCTAGCTTTGAAATTTATGCTTTCTTATGTCCCATTCTGTTCTGTTTTGTTGTGTTTTACTCCCTTTTAAAATAAAATAAAATTAAAAAAAAAAGAAACCAGGCGTGAATACACTATAACTCTGAGGGGCTGAGGGTAGTGTGTGTGTTTACGTGTGTGTTTCTTCTCCAGTACTTGTTGACCTTATATTTCAGGAGCATCAAAGAAATAAAATGCTAAAGGAATCAGAAAATGTGAAAAATAAGTGACCCTCATGATGTTTATAAGAAATATAATTCTACTAATAAAAGCAAAAGAGTTGGAATCCAAAAGCATTTCAAAGTTTTAGAACAAACTGAAACTTTTAAAGTCTCAGGATATGTCTAAATGACTCTATCCAAAGATTAAAAGATTTTAAGGGTAGGAATTAAATTAGACATTGTTTCCCCAAACTCTTTCATTTTACAGGGCAGGAATCAGAGGCCCAATGAGTTTACCCATCTTGTCATAAGTCACTGCAGAATAGGAGTCAAATCCAACCTAGAATTCATGTTCTCAATCTCTAGGCCTGGCACTCTAAATTTCACTCTCTATTTATAAATATGATGCGCCTTATCAGAGTCAGAGTAATATCAGAAGAGATAAAGCCTCACAAAACTATCTTCCCTCACCAGGGGCCTCCTTAATCCAGAAACTCTACCATTAGATAATCATTCTTTGGGCTCATATGTTTCATAGATGGCCTGCTCCTCAAATGGGAAAGGTTTAACAGCCCAATAAGAGCTGAGTATGGCTGGAGCAGAACTCTGGGCTGGAAGAAATGCAGTATCTCTAAATCCAGGAGCACCCATGGGGACCCAGGCGAGGAGTACAGGGGTACTGTGAGTTCACAAGCTACTGAGGGCAGGCCCAGGAGAAAGGAAAGGGTATGCCATGAGAAAGGAGCTTGGTTCTGTCTCTCCTGTGCATCCTGATGATGTCACTGCCTTTAATTTGAAATGTTAAAACTTTTTAAAAATTCCTCTCATCATGTAACATTTCTGATCTTTTTAAACTGACATCTGACTTCTTATGAGGCTGCTGTAGGTCGCAAAAGAGCCTGAAGCCTCGCAGTTCACAAGACTGTGTGCTTGAAGAGGGTGGGAGAGGAAAGTGGAGACTCTAAAACTACTTCTCACTGTAGGAAAAGTCTTGGCTATAAAAAGGCAGAGCCCTATTTAAGTGAAACTTTAAATTCCACCCTAAAAATTCCCAACAAATGGTTCCATTGTTACTTGTTGTTTTGCCACAATTAATAGACAAAGCAGTTGTTACCCAGGGCCAGAGTTGTCCCATCAGCACATAGTCAGGGTTCCTCAGTTTAGGAGTGGGCTTTGATGGGATCAGGAAATGTGCTTACCCTCTAATTCAAGGTCATCGCCCAGGACAGGGGAGGAAAACAAGGACTCCAAGTGAGCCTCAGGTTCATAAGTGGCCACTATGTTTGACCTGAAGAAGATCATGGCAGCAAGACCCACTGGACCCAGTGGAAGGGGTCCTGCTTCTTAACCCCACCTGCAGGCCAGTGGGGTTTTAGGAAGAAAAGCAATTCCTACAGCACCACTGATCTCCCCGAGACTGTGCTCCGCATTGCTGTTAATGTGTGAACTATCACAGCAGAGATGAGTGAGCCTCGGCCTCCTGCTTTGCCCAGTGCTCCTCCTTATCTTAATACCTTTTATACCAATCAGCTATGTAATTATGCAAACTGTAGGCTTCCCAAGGCAAGATCCTAATTTTGTCTGAGACTGGGGTTTAGGTAGCACATAAGAAAGAACCTGTCATGCTGAGAAGTTAATAAGTTAACCTAGACTTAAACACTTCATCCACCAGGACACAGGACACACATCCATAGCAACATCCAATTGAAACAGCACTGGTCCCAAAGACCAGAGCTACCTGACAGCAGCCTTCATTGCTGCTTGATTAGGTCATTTTCAGAAGCTTGAGAGGCAGAGAAGGGAAGCTGAGAAGAGGAAAAAGGGGATATGAGCCTGTGAGCAAAGCCAAAGTCAGGCCTTGGGAAACCCACATGTCCAGTGTGATGTCAAAGGACACTGCAAGGGTTACCAGGCAAGCAGGTTACCTGCATCCAGGTACTTTCAGTGCCCAGGAAGTGGCCAATTTGTACTCGAGCCTCCAGGCAACTGGACATAGTCTTCCAGAAGGAATACAGTCTCTATCAATGGAGCACACAAGATGGCAGGTCAGGCCCAAGGGCAAGCCTAAGGTCATTCAGGGAATTAAAGAGACCTGCAGCTGGGAGGCGACTGACTGGAAGTCAGATGTATGCACTTTGCAAGAAGTTTAGTTTTTAAATAGCAGAATCTGTCACTAGCAGCTTTGAAACTTACCCAGTTTCCATTCTCAAGAGTTACTTTACCAGAGACTCATGTGCTATTCTGTTTTCTGCTGATTTTTCTATGATTTAATCTTTTAGTATACAGGTAGAATGTGCATCTAAAATGATTTTTTCTCTAACATGATATATCTCAAAATCATGTATCAATTAACCCTCCCCATTGTTTTCTAGTGCCTGCTTTGTTATCTGTTGAATTTTGACTCAACATTCAGCCTGTTTTCATTTATTCACTAAATGCACACTGAGTCCACTCCCCGTGCCCAGCACTCTTCTGGGTACAGGCGACTGAGCAGTGAGCAACCCAGTCAACACATCTGCCTCCGCAGTGCAGTTCTAGTTGGAGAAGGCAGTATAAACAAGGTATAAATAAGCTGTGTAATTTATCCAGTGGTAAAAAGTTGTATGAAGGGCCGAGGATTTAGGATTTAGCTCAGCAGCATAAGAACCTGCCTGGCAAGTGTGAGGTCATGAGTTCAATCCCGGTAACAAAAAAAAAAAAAAAAAAAAGGTACGAAGAAAAATAAAACAAAGGAGAAGAACAGAGAATCCAGTCATAGATGGTGAGGTATAATTTAAAATCAGGTGGTGAGGGACAACCCTGCCAAGAGGAGAACATGAACAAAGAGACCATGGGATGATGGCTACACAAGGGAAGTATGCTTCAGGTAATAGAAAGCACATGCAAAAGCCCTGAGGTGGTATCCTGTCTGTATTCAGAGAGGTTAGTGATAGATGAAAAGTGAGGTGGTTACAGTTCAAGTATAGACTTACCTGTATGGACATTGATACACTATCTACTTAAGAGTGAGATAGTATATTAACAAGCTTCCTAGGGACCTATAACAGATCACTCCAACCTGATGGCTATAAAGATCAGAAATTTATTCTCTCACAGCTGTGGAGGCTAAAAGTCCAAAACCAAGATGTCAATCATTCTAGATGCCTTTTCTTACAGACACTTGGCTCTAATCTCTGCCTGCATCTTCACAGGCCTATTTGCTCTTCCTATATGTGTTTTCCATGTCTAAATGATTTCATAACTTCATTACTTCTACAGAAGCCCTCTCCAAATAAAGTTATATACAGTACTGGGGGGTTAAACTTAGTCAAAATTGGAGAGACGCAGCTCAGCCCACCATGGATGGGAACGGTCTGGGTCTTTGCACGCCAGAGTGGATCGGTCTGACCTGTTTCAGGTGGATGCTGGCTCCTGCTGCCATGTGGAGCTGGGTGAGAGGGAGAAGAGAGAAGAAAAGGGACCAGTTAGGAGGTTGACAGGCCTGGTTTTCCAGGCAAAAGATGATGGTTGGCTGGACTAATTAGTAGTGGCAGAAGTAACAGATAAGAGTAATGTTATGTAAGAGATGAGAGGACAGGTTAATTCTGAGAGAAACTGCTATGTTTTGACACCTACTAAACTATATGAACTGCTCTTTCTCTGTTTTTAACTGTCTGCTACACTAAATCTTCCCTTCTTTTTCCTATTTGGGTTATATAAATCTAATTTTCAGTACATAATATTTTGTCTCCTCATTCAAGAATATTGTATATACTTAAGTTGAAGAATATCTCTTAGAGATGGATAATTGATGAATGCCAATGTATCCAATTCTTTTAATATTCTTTTAAATATTTTTAATTTTTTTTTACAGCAACAACATATGCCTTAGGATTTCTTTTGGAAAGAGTTGAAATTGTGATCAGGATCTATTTTTTCATTAAATTGCTGACTGCTGATAATTAGCAAGTCTGTTATTTTGGGTGCCTTTATTCTAAATGTAGTTTTTTATTGAATCATTTTATTAAATATGACTATTTTTGCTGATTATTCTGCATAGTCTGGTTTTCCATTATGCTAACTGCAAATAATTATCTTCTCTCTCTTCCCATTATCATACCTCTTTGTTTTTTCATGTCTCATTGCATTAACCAGTTTTCAGAACACTATTAAGGAATCATTCTTGTTCCAATTGTTAAATAGAATTTAATTTACATATCTATTATGTATATTATAGGCTCTTACTTTCTACAAGTTTCCATCATGGTAAAGAAATAGGCTATTTCTAATATTTTAATATTTTTAGGGACCTCATTAAATCTTACCAACTGTCTTATAAAGATGTCATTCAGTTTAACTTAATTTATTGATGTTGTATATTTTGTTAGTAAATGCTTTTATGTTGAATTTCTGTGAGTACATCTTTTAGGAAACTCCTTTGAATTGAGAGATTTCTGGGTGTTAGTTTTTGCATTTCTTTGTTTACATTTTGTAATTATGGATCTGATTTCTACTGAGAATATCCTTATTAAACATCCATATTTTCTCATATTATAATATTCATGATAATTATGAAGACTTGGGAGATGCTCTTGGAGAACTGCTTACCTGTAATTCTTACTAACCTGTAATTCTTACTAACACTTCTAGAAATAGCACTAGATTTCCATATAAACATTATTATGGTACAATGCATTTGTGAAGTACCCTAATAATCATTAAAGCTTTAGTGCAGTATAGGCTAATTCTTGACTTCTAGGAACTAACCTTACCAAGAACACCTCAAACCAGTAGATGGTACCATATTCTGCAGTTTATGAGTTGTCTGTATAGATGATCACAGGAAAGCATTATCAGGCCTATTTTTATCAGTGAAAATTTTGAAACCAAGACGATTAGTAATTTACATTCAGTCATCTAATCAGGTGGAGACAATCCTGAATTCTGGAGTCCTGATCCCACCCAGAGTGCTCCTCAATATTCCACAGTAACTCACCACATAAAAACTTGCACTATTCAACAAAAGCAGTTGATGGCTGTATCTTCTGTTGTAAAACAAGACCAATAGCTTTTTGCAAAGACATTAGAAAGGGCTCTTCCACAAATTCCATGCCCTGCAAAGCTGCTTCCCAAGCATTATCCCCACATTCCCTACTACAAAGCTACTACTTCTGGAACAGCGAGGTCAGTCAGTTGTGTTACCCTGTGTTCTTCCAGGTCTGGATCACCCATTCCCTTCCTTAGCAGCACTTTCATTTCCACCTCACCCCAAAGCTGCTTCTACACCATAGGTCCCCAGGATGTCAAGGTACCCTCAGCATACAGAGAGCAGGAGTGCTATCAAGTCTCCTTCTAGAGGTAGTTTCTAGGTTCTTTCTGTCCTGATCAAAGAATTGCTCAAGATAAGCACAAATGGTAGCAAAGTTTTATTAAGGTAGAAAAAAAACCAGGCTTTGCAGAATTTGGGCCAAGTAAAAGTAGGAAAAAAAATACACCCTGCAGCATGAGGGCAGGCCACCATTCATGACAGAACACAGTGGGCAGAACTTAACGTGGACATCATTTTCATATTACTCACTCCTCAGGCTGATGTCAGGACTAGGCCATCCTACTGAAAACCTGCTCATGTTCTTGCAAGAAGCCCACATGCAGGTTTCTCAGAAATGTTCAGTGCTAGGGTTCCAGGATCTCGTTATACCTCCCATCCAGTTTTAGTAACACTCTACCTTCCTGTATCAAGAGGGCTTCTCTTACCTCTTTATCTTCCTCCTACCTCCTTACCTGACTAACTCTGCTAACTTTTTCCACATCTCTTCAACCATCCCAGCCCATGGCTTCATTCTGGGCTTGGAGAAGATATCATTTCTAAAACCTTAAACTCCCATCTCTCTCTCACTGGGAACCAGGGATTTAGCTCAGTGGCATAAGCGCCTGCCTGACAAGCACAACCTCATGAGTTGAAAAAAAAAAAAAACAAACCAGAAGTCATTAAGTTGCAATATCTCTCTCACCAACCACAGTTCCTTACCTTTTCATTTCAATTTACACTATGTCCTCTCATCTGTTCCCTCATCTACCTTTTCTCCTGTGTCCTCTGCCCTCCCTACACTGGCTGGGCCACATATTTTACTACCAAAATTCCATAAAGCGTTTTGTGACCTCTTTGTCCCTCTCTGCAGCAATCTTCAAAGGCTGAGGAATCTTGGGCAAGGCCAGTGATGCTGGGCAAGAAAGGTGCACCAGAGTGCTCTGAGGATGCTTTGCATGCCACAGCCCTCCGGGAAATGATCAGTGTTGGTCAGAGGTTCAGGGGTGTGCACCTGTGACTTTCTGACATAAATGTTCCCTTGGTACCCAGGAGGGTCAACCCTCAACTCCAGGCCTGGCCTTGGGGCCTCCAGGGCATCCTCTATTTAATTTAACTTACTTTGTAGTGCTGGGGTTGGAAGCCAGTCAAAGAACTCTATTCCTAAGACTCTGGTAACTCTAAACTGGAGAATTACAAATTGGAGCCCAATGCTCTGGCTGCTGAGTAAGTGGGGTCAGCCAGACCCAAGCCTTTCCCCATGAGTCAGTGCAATTTGCAGACTGCAGGGGGAGAGAACAAGACCACACCAGGAAGCAAGCCCCACCTGGGAACCAGTGCCATATGCTGGTAGCTGTAGGAGTGGGAACAGCCAGACCCCAGCTCCTTCTAGTGCATGGGCTGGCAACCAAGAAGTACTAACTAACCCCCTACTCACCATAAGCAACCAGCTGATCCAGACAAACGTGGGCTGTGATGATAGCTATGGAGGTGAAATGCAATCGGATGTCTATGGTACTTCGGTGTTTCACTGTCCTTGCAGGTCTGGGCCAGTGGTCTGATCATCTATTCAGAGGATAGTGGTACACAGTGTGGCATCTTGGGGGAAGATCTCCTTCAGAAGGTGATAGCCATTGTTGATTCCCTATTGTCTTGTTTTGAAGTCCTATATAATTTTCATTGTTTTGTTGGATTGGGTTTTATTCTCTTTTGTTTTGTTTGATTATGTTAAATCTGATGGCTTGAGCAGCTGTTTCAAAAGTAGCAAAATATATTATGGTAGCCATTTTGAATTTACTATTGGCTTGTTTTGAAGCCCTTTATTGCATTCATTGTTTTGTTTTTATTGTTTCTATTCTATTCTGTTCTGTTTGATTTTGACTATGTCCAAAGGTATCTGCAGTTATTTTGAAGACAACAAAAGGCATTATGGTAACTATCATTGATTTTGTAATGTTTTGAAGTCCTGTATCACACTGATTTGTTTTGATTGGTTTTGTTCTGTTTTATTTTCCTTGCTTTTATCCTCTTTAAAATAAAAAGTAAAAATAAAATAAAAAATAAAAATTGGAGCTTAGCCTGGGCAAGTTAACAACTTAGAGAGACTCTTTCTCAAAATAAAAAAATAAAACAGGTTAGGAATATAGTTTAACATGATAGCACTAGTTTTAATCATCAGGACTGAAAAAAAAAAAGGAAAGGAAGATAGCAGAGCAATAACAGCAGCAAAGCAACCTCTCTAAGAATTGGATTCCAGAAACTGGAATATACAAACAGCTTGGAGAAGAAAAGAAAGAGGATGGTGAATTCCTAGGACCCAAGAAGGATCTGGGGTCCTTCCTGGGAGAATTAGAGCACACAGGATAAAAAAAGAGACAGACCTCAATGCAGAAAAAGGAAGTGGCAATCTATACTTTCTCCCTGACTCCTGGCTCACAGTGTGAAAGGGTAGGATCAACTCTACAGAGACAGTGATGGCAGGTGATTTCAGAGTCTTCCACAGAGAAACTCTTCAGTGGACTGGAGCAGTGGATGCTTTGAACTATAATAGCTAGCAAGTGACTCCAATCCACTGGAGACAGTGGCTGACCAGACACTATTTTAGGAAGGGACCAACTAAACCCTGGACTTGGAGTGGCCCTGGGTTTGCTTATTCTCAAGGCTCCCAGAGGCTGGGTGAGACACAGCCATGGGAGATGTCCAGGAAGCCAGCATCAGGCCAGCAAGACACACCGAGAGTACTATAGGTAGAATGACTCAGCCCCCAACCCTGTATTCACAGGCCAGGATCACCTGAATTTCTACGGAGTTGAAAGCCCTGAATCATTACCCTATTTCCACTGCAGGTTTTTGAGATTACCCAGAACCACATATAATCCTGCCACAGGCTTCCTGGAGTCATTCAGCAAGATCAGGCTCTGTCTGCTTCATTTGTCTGCCAGTGAAACTGGTGGAAGATAACACAGACTTCAAATAACAGCGAAATCTCTTTTCTTTCTTTCTTTCTTTCTTTCTTTCTTTCTTTCTTTCTCTTTGCTTTTATTTTCTTTGTTTGTTTTTTTTTTCATGAGTATGAACATTATTCTTAGAGTTTTGTTCTTTGTTGTTACTGTTCTTGTTTTTGTTTTCTCCTTCTTTCTTTCCCTCTTGTATTCTTTACCAGTTTCCCAAAATTTAGGTAATCTTCTTTTGTCCTTCATTCTTGTTTCTAATCTCTTTGTCTTCTTTTCTCTATTTTTTTCCTCTTATTACTTTTAAATTTTCTCCTTCAATGATAAAAATACTCTATTGAGAAAATATTTACTGTCTATAATTTTCTGATTTGTTTTAGATTTTGTTACACAACTATAAATCTTGTACCTATGGTGAAAGGTAGGAAATTAATAGTTACCACATTTCTCATTTTCTAGACTGTGCTTGTTGCTATTGTTATTACTGATTGTACTATTTTAGCCAAAGTGACATAGCTGTTGTGATCAGCTGTTCTTCCCTGTATACTAAAACCAAGAATGTCTGGAGGTCACAAATAATATCACAGTACCAAACTGCCAAACAGTACTGAAAAACTTGGTGCTAGGCCAAATAGGCAGCAACTTCTCATCCCTAATAAATTAAAGGACAGGTTCAAAATCCAAAGGCCAACTAAACCTAGAAGACATTTTTGAAAAGTAATCATTTTCCAAGGAAGCCTCAAAACTAGCAATAAAGCTACCAACTGTAAGCAATTTACAAGTATCAACACATAAAACAATTTGTTAAAAAATACAAAATGAGAATATATGGAAGCAAGATGCAATCCCAGACCTCCAACTTACCCAAGCCAAATCTGGAGAGCATTGAGATGGAAGAAATCAAAAACCACCCAGCTGAACCTTCTGAAATGTTAACAGTGGAAGTAACAAAGCAGATAAATGAAACTCTAGAAAAATAAAACAAATCAGAAATAATTTCAAAGATATGATGACCATACTGAAGGATTTGTTTAGTGAATCTAGAGTAGATACAGATTTTTAAAAAGTAAAGAAGCTCTGAAAAGTGATGGAAATGATGAATGTCCAACATAGAAAAGAACTGGATTGCATGAAATAGATTCAAATAGATATGCAGGAGATAAAATTTCTGTTGAAACTATGCACAGGCAAATGAACCAATTTCAGAACAAAATATCAGACCCAGAAAACAGGTTTGTGGTTAGCAATCATCAAATGAAGGATTTTGTAGAAATAGCAATACATCACAAAAAAATCAATCCAATAGCTTCTAGATAATATAGAAAAGAATAACATAAGATTTATTGGAATCAGTGAAAAAATGAGAAGACTGCACAAAGGACATAAAAACCTGTTCACAGAAGTAATAGCAGAAAATGTTCTAAGCATGGTGGAAGAATTTTACAAACAGATAAGTGAAGCATAAAGAACTCAAATTAGCCATAATCAGAAAAAAACTACATGAAGGCATATAAGAGCAAAGATTCCAGAAATTCACCAGAAGAACAGAGTATTAAAAGCTGTTAGGGAAAAGAAACAAATCACCTAAAAGGAAAATCCATCAGAATCACAGCCAACTTTTCAACATGAACCCTTAAGCCAAGAAGAGTTCAGAGTGATATATTTAAAGCCCAAAAAGAAAACAACCTCCAACCCAGAGTGATTTACCCCACAAAATTATATTTCAAAATATATGGAGAGCCAGGGATTTGGCTCAACCATATAAGTGCCTGCCTGACAAGTGCAAGGTCATGAGTTCAATCCCCAGTACCAAAGGTGGGGCGGGAAGAAAGACAAAATATATGCAGAAACAAAATACTTCCATGATAAAGAACACCTGAAGAAATTCTTGACCAAATTAGCATTTCCTAATGTCCTGAATGATACTCTAGAAAAAAACAACAAATACAATAATTCCATGAATTCCAGTAGAATGAATCCACCAGGTAAGGCAAGCAATTAAACCAAGGGGAAAGAAAGGTAACCAATAACAGGAAAATAATATGACAAGGATAAGTCAATAGACATCAATTATAACTATCAATAAAAATGATCTCAATCCACCAATCAAAAGAAACAGATTGGCAGAATAGAACAACAAACACAATCAAACAATAGGCTGCATATAAGAAATACATTTAAACACAAAAAGAAATTCATAGCCTGAAAATCAAAAAACAGAAAACAATACTCCACATATAGGAAACTGGAAAATAGCAGGGATAGACAATCTATTTGAAGAAAAAGTGAATTTCAAACCAAAACTAATTAGAAAAGACAAAAAGAGATCACTCCATACTTATTAATGGAAAAATCCAAGCGGAAGAGCTAACAATCATAAATACCACCAAATACCAACACATCTAACTATATACAACAAACATTAATGGACATGAAAGGTCAAATAAGTACTAATACAGTTGTAATGGTACCCCACTATCACAATACCCCAGTATCACAAATAGCAGATCAACTGGAGAAAAAAATAATTTCAGGGCTGAACCAAGCCTTTGAACAAATGGACTTAGTAGATATCTATAGTGTTCCGCTTCACAACAGAATATACATTCCTCTCAGCTGCATGTGAGACTTTCTCCAAAACAGACCACATACTAGCTCTTAGAAATCCTTAAGAAATTACAAAATCATAGTACAATCAAATTGGAAATCAATGGCAAAAGAAAACACAAAAACTACATAAACACATGGAAATTAAATAACACCCTTCTGAATAACCAATGGGTCACAGATAAAACTAAAGAAGTATCAGGGACCTGGCCTAGATCCCCAGTCTCTCAACTAAGTGTATGGTGAAAGCTTAAATAAATGAGACAAGTGGTATGATATTAGGGCTCCAGGAGAAGCAAAACCCTCTGCAGAGTTTGAGATTCTGGGGGCTAAGACAAGGAATGTCTCTGGGTGACCAAGATATATTTAGTTTGCAAACAAGGAAAGGGAGTGGAAAATGCAAGAAACTGAACAGACTTTGGGAGTGGTTCAAGGACTTTTCCAAGTAACAGATTATATTTACATAAAGAGAACTATCTTATGTTAATTTAGGAGAAGTATTTTAGGAGATCTCTGTGTTGCATTTCACTATTGGAGTGAAATGCCTGAAGCTACAGTCTTTATTTAATTAATTGGCGTTGGGGCCAGGTGTCCTCAGCTGTGACCATATCTTGCCCTTTGAGGCATCTCTTTGTTCTCAGGTCAGCTCTGCCCCAGCCATGCCACATCCTTGCACGTGTGTTCAATTTCCAGTTTCAATGGCTCCCAACAAAGAAGAAATTAGACAGTTTATAAATTAAATGATAATGCCAATACAATGTACCAGAACTTATGGGATGCAATAAAAGCAGTCTTATGTGGGAAATTTATAGAGATTAATTCCCATGTGACAAAAATAGAGAAAGTGCAAATAAATAACCTAATGTTGAATTCCAAACTTCTAGAAAAAGAAGCACAAGTTAAACCCAAAGCACATATAAGAAAGGAAATTATAAAGATCAGAGCAGAAACCAGTACAATTGAGATTAAGGAAAGAACACAAACAATCAATAAATTCAAAAGTCAGTTCTTTGAAAGATTAAATTAAATAGACTAACACTTATTCGACCTTATCAAGGAAAAGAAACACTCAAATCCAAATCCATGCAATTAAGAATAAAAAGGGTAAAATCACAATAGATCCTGCAGAAATCCGGATTGTCAATACCAGTTATTCCTCAAAGGACTGATATCTAGAATATATAAAGAATTAAAAAATGCCAGATCCACAAATTTAAAGATCCAATCCAAAACTGACCATCTGAAATGAACAGACACTTGTCAAGTAAAGAAGTACAAACATCTAAAAATATATGGAAAAATGTTCAGTATCAGTGGTCATTTGAGAAATACAAATTAAAACCATGCAGAAATTCTGTCTTACACCAGGAAGAATGGCTATCATCAAGAAATTAACCAGTAACAAATGCTCACGAGATTGTAAGAAAAACAGAATCCTTCTCCTCTGTTGGTGGGTGTGTAAATTGATATGATCACTATGGAAATCAGCATGGAGATTCCTTAAAAAACTAACATTAGAAGTTTCATTTGACTCAGGTCTTCCCCTTCTTGGTATCTTCCTGAAAGAGTTGAAAGCTTCATACCACAAGGATGCATGCATATCCATGTTTATAACAGCACAATTTGTAATAGCTACACCTTGGAAGCAGTCCATATGTCCATCATCAGATGAATGGATAAAGAAAATGTGGAGTACCACTCTGCCATGAAGAAGGATAAACTTGAGACAAATAGCTACACCTTGGAAGCAGTCCATATGTCCATCATCAGATGAATGGATAAAGAAAATGTGGAGTACCACTCTGCCATGAAGAAGGATAAACTTGAGACATTTTTAGGTAAATGGATGCACCTTGAGACTGTACTTTTAATTGAAATGAATCAGACACGTTTAAATATTGCACTATTTCTCTTGTGCAAGAAACCAAAAGCATGAATTAGGATCAAAATGGATGATAGATATTAAGAAGTAGGAATAAAATATTTAAATGAGAAGAGAAACAAAGGAAGAAGGATAGAGAATGGAAGGAAGGAAAAAGGAAAAAAAGAAAATAGAAGGAAAATATGGAATCGAAGCTTTTGTACATAAGGAAGGTATGAAGGGTTGAAGGGAGGAAAAGGGAATGGAAAAAAGAATCAAGGTATATTATACATACAAATTCCCTATGATGAATGTGATCATTATGTGTATCAAAAGACTACCAATAAAAATTAAAAGAGAAAGAAATCTCAATTTTAGACTGTCTCTCCCATTCCGTGGTTCTGCTGCAGCTCTGTCCTGTCCACACGTACTTCCCAGTATCTGCTAACTGTCATCCTGGCCTCCGCGCAGACTCTGCCCAGGGCTACCTTGGTCTCAGCTGGGTCGTGGCCTGGTCTTTGCCATCCAACTACTTCATTTCCTGTGCCTTCCTGGAGCTCTCTGTCCCCACATTGGTCCAGATTACCCTGATCCTTCCAGGCCCTTCAGCCAGTGCACAAAGAACAAAGGCCAGTTAGTCTCTAACTCTGCAGTTCCTCCAAGTTCAGTCTTTAAAACGCAGAGATTTTTCTGCTTCATCTACCCACAGCTCAGCAACTGTATTTCTACAGCTATTGTTATTCTATTTCTGTTCCTAATTGCTATTATAAAAATCCGTGCCTAGCTGAAGCTTTGGGAGTTGCCAATCTCTGGGCTCCCTTCAAATGTAAATGTGTTATGCAAATGTCTTCAGAGGGTGGGAGTGGGACCCTGTGCTCTTCCCTGGATAGAGACAGGAAAAGAATACTGCCGGGAAGTCTGAGAAACACAAGACAGTCCCCTGCCCTCCTTATTTAAATGCTCACTGTTCTGAGATGGCTTCCTGTCTCTAACTTCCTCTCTCACTCCAGCAGCTGAATTTCAAGTACTCTCCACAAAGTGCTGCTTCTTGGGGTCGCCGTTGCTTAACTCTTTCATGTTTACACCCCTGGGAACTCAAGCGTGCTGGCCCAGGTCTCCAGACCATGTTGGTGAGGAAAATGCTATTAGAATCTACGAACATCTTTCTGTTGTTGTTTTGTTTTCTGGGGGTTGTCTCGAGATGGAAAATCACCCATCTAAATGGTGCATTGAAATAGATCAGGCAGCACACCTATAATCCCAGCTGTTCCTGAGGAGGCTGAGGCAAGTGGATCACAAGTTGAAGGCCAGGTAGACAATTTAGCACGACTTCATCTTAAAATAAAAATTTTAAAAAGGGCTTAGGATACAGTACCATGGCACTGTATGAGTGGTAGGCCTAGCATGTGTTCAGTCTCCAGCACCTCCCTCCCCACCAAAAACGTTATCAATATGCCATTACAAGCAGAGGTCAGTCCTTAAATGAGAATCCTGTTCCCAGTTCTTCTCTTTGCTATCCCCCCACCCCCCCACACACACACCTGTTCCTGTGTCTAAACCTGCCTCGTTTCTCCTACAGCTCTGATTTCAGCCCTGCTATGCCAAGCAGGGTGTGGACTCCATTTCACTGGCTGCCCATTATCACCAGTGGCGGTTTGGCTCAATGAACACTCTCAACTTCTGAATAAATAAGCCCTCAAAGCCATTAGGTACTTCACTTTGAGTTCATTTTCTGTAGTGCTAGGCCCTCTTCTAAACAATTTACAATATTAATTTATGTACCCCTTTATTCAGTGACTTCGATGTCAGTATTGAATATTGCCAGAACCTTCAGAATGTGAGAATGATTCTGTACATTCTGAGACAAACCAAACTCTAAGAAATGAGAAAGTAGAGGGATGACACAGAAAACACAGGAACAGTGGCCCCAGCCCAGGATGTTTAAGGCATGTATCTTTTCTCTGTGTGTGAGTCTTTTGCTGTGATTTTATTTAGCATTCTTCCCAGCTCCCCTATATCATTCTGAATTTTAGAGGAAAAAAAGAGGGAACTGGCTCACCCCTGGAATATCATTTATGCTCTAAAGTGCTAAAAATACTTTCAAGTGCAATTAGCTTATTTAAGAGGCAGGGATTACATTGTTCTCTGCCTACCACACAGGGTCAGTGGGAGGTGAACATGGGAGAAATCTGTACTCTCTCTTTGAGCCTGGTAAGAACACACACCTTTGTGTAAATTTAAGGTGGCTTCATAATTATCCAGCAAGATCAGAATGTCTGACCAGAAGGAATCCCTGTGATCCACTCACTGACTGCCTGACCTTCCTTTTTCTATGTCTAATGACGTTTCACACATTGACATCTTTGTGAACATGATTTATGGCACAGCTCAGTCACTCAGACAGTGCCACACACATGTCAATTGTGCTTCAGATTTGCCTGGTATTTCAGTCCCCATCTCACTCTTGTTTCTGCACATTTTTCTCAGGGAAGAATAGGATCACTGGCTTGCATGAAATACAAAGTTGTAGGAAGTGGTGAAAAATAAATAAATTTGCATTCTAGACTCAATGCCTGAGTTATAACCTTACTATGGAGCAGGGTATTTTGCTTTTGCTGTTCCCACACCCAGTCTGGCAGATATGTCACTTGCACTGCATGGCAACTGTACCCAGGGTCCTGAGGAACCCTGGGTGATAGTCAGAGAGCCCAGAAAGAATTCCGCAATTGTCTGTGAGCCAGCAAGTTTTAATAGCTATCCAAACCTCACCCCCAAGAAAGAAGCCTTAGCTTTCAAGCTTTCCCAGACTCAGTGCAAAAGTATAAAGATCACATCACAGCCACAGCCTACAAGTCCCTTTTCCTGTCAGTAGCACCATACAGAGCACACTGCCTCCTAGAGACCCAAAAGCCGGAGTGAAGTTCTTGCCTCTCCCTTTGACCACAAGAGCCTTTGTGAGTTTCACCTAGGTAGGCTAAAACCATGGGAAACTTTCTCACATGAGACAAACCATTTTTTCTGACAATACTGGAACTAGACATTCAGAGTCAAGTTAAAAATTACATTTTTACAAGAGGCAAGTCTTGTAATCCGAGTACTCTTGGAGGCTGAGACAGGAGGCTTGCAAATTTGAGCCCAGGCTGGTCAGTTTAGCAATTTATGGAGATCTGTATCAAAACAAAACAATTTTGTAAAGGTTGGGAATAGAATTCAGTGTGAAAGCCATGGGTTCAATCCCCAGTAATGAAAAAAAAAAAGACTTTCTTACTGAAGCAATTTATAAAAAGCCTATTACCTAGCAATTTCATATCTGAGTGCAATTATGTTAATGTTATTAGTACACTATGAATGGTACTAATATAATTATTGTTTCATGTGGTATTCCAGGAAATTAATTTAAACAGATTTACATATTTTTCAGATAAAGGGCAGTGCTAACATGGACAAATAAGTAGGCTGTTGTTACAAAAAAAGAAAACAAACACAAAGAGAAATCCAGTTGTGACTTTATTTGTAATACTACCACAGCCATTACTTGGCTTCCTGGTTAGTATAAATATTTTGCAATTTCTTGTTTAAAGGAACAACCTGAATTAAGCTCCTCAAACTCTTCTGATAGTGGTTTTAGCTCTATTTTACAACAAGACAAGTCAGGTGTCAAGGGAACAATGAAATAATTCATCCCAAATTCTATCCAGTTCCAGCTAATGTGGAGTTCAAACCCCAATTCCTGGACCTCAACTCCTACACTTCCCTAATTGTCCACTGAACGTTTTTACTCCTGCTCCTTTAGAGTTCTACCTAAAGGCCTGGCCCTTGCACATTCTCCTAGGGTTTAGAGAAAGGAAAGACTGTTTTCCCACTAGAATGGGGCTTCCCTCTCTGTGTTCCCAGACACTCCTCTTGTCTTAGGAGGACCCTTTCAGTCTGGCTACCTTGACAGACCTCAATGCTTATTGTTTACCTGTTCTGTGCCAGTTCTGGGCCATCACACCCCACTGCTGGATGTCAGGCTTGCAGATAAAATAGCCGACTTCGTTAGGCACAGTGTGCATTTGTTCAGCAGGATCAATAGTGGGTCATTTATGGGCAACAGAGAGGTCACTGAG
This sequence comes from Dolichotis patagonum, assembly GCA_004027295.1. Lineage (NCBI taxonomy): Eukaryota > Metazoa > Chordata > Mammalia > Rodentia > Caviidae > Dolichotis > Dolichotis patagonum. The sequence continues at coordinate 21,655 of PVJX010018461.1, forward strand.
GTATAAAGGAAATGAGCCCAGAGATAGGATTGGACTAGACTTGGACAGAGATTCCAGACAGGGAGCCACAAGCCATCTGAGGCTGGGGGAGCTGTGGGTGCCACATGCAAGGTGGGGGTGGGGGATTTGGGTAGCATAGTCAAGGTGAACTTAAAAATTACCCTAGATGGACAATAGTGGGTATGGATGGGTTGGTGACAAATTGCAGAGGAGCTACAGATAAGTGGCAGGGAAAGGGAAGGTGCAGCACTTTTAAACACCTAAAATGGACAAGGAGAAAAGTTGTCTGGGCCAGAAGGAATCTGGCAGCTATGTACAGAAGACTTGGGGGAAGGGGAAAGCAAAGGGTTAGGAGCCAAGAGTCTTATAAATATTTAGGTATGGGGTGATAAAGCCCTGAACCATCAAGCACAAATGGCTTTTACTCTAGGCCAAAGGAAAACACCTAATTTGAGAATTATTCAGACTTGAATCACAATGTATGGTGAGATGCTCTAGCACTTAGTGATCTGCTTTTAAACTGAAAATGCCTTGAGGACTGGACTACTACTATGCTTTTCTCTCTTGTGTCATGAACTTGAAGTAAATAGGCTCTAAATGAATGCTGAATGAACGAATGAATGAATGCATGCATGCATGAATAAATGAAGCTCCCTGGCTAATAAAAGGACTTCTGGACATCCTAAGCTTACTGGAAGCTACTTGGTGGTTGTTCTGCAACAGCTTCCTCTCCTATTCACAGGACCCACTGATCCGTATCCCCTTCCTTGGATGAGGGAGGTCCCTTCAGGAGTGGGCAGGCTTTCTCTCTCCCTGGGAAAGTGTACACTCCCTGGGCCTGTGAGTACATACTCACTTTCATGGTCTGCAGAAATGAAACAGTCTCCTAGCATACAAATGGAAATGATAATATCCCTAACTTATATGCTTGCTTTGAGGATCAAAAGAGTTAATAAATATAAATAATTTACAATAATACAGATATATGGCACAGTGTTAGCAATTATTAATCCAACAAGTTGCTCCATCTATTAAATTCTAAGTATTTCCATCTTTAGTATAAGTGAAACAAAAGTAATTTCTTATAGCAGTTCAATTTTCCTACTTTCCCTTTAAAACCACAGTTAAATTTGAAGCAACAGTCAACATGTTGACAATTAGGGTTAAATATTACATTAAGATCTTATTTTAATGTTTTAAAAAACTTGATTTAAAAACTTAAATTTTTATAAGCAGCACTTATCATAACAAAATATTTCTTAATTCTAAATCAAAGATTAGTATCTCATTTAGTATCAAAATATTTTGGTCACTATACATTTCATTTCTGGAAATAATAATTTGATCTGTAAATTAAAATGGGTACCAGTATATCTCCAATTATTTAGCATTAAAATCATTCTGTTATCACTTTCCAATTATCTGCTCATGAAAAAAAACTAGTAATAGGCCAATTTCTAAAAAGTCATTTGTATTTAATTGAATTAGTAGTTGTGTCTGATTAAGATTTTTAAGGCTGCTATATAAAAGAGCTTCTTATATATCTCTCATTGGTGAATTTTTCCACCTATTTTCTCAGGGTGGCTAGAAATATCCATTTCAATGGTTACAAGTAGGAAGGGAAACACATGCATTCCAATTTTTTAGAACAGATAAAAATTCTATAAAATCAGAAGCCAGATTTAGATTTCAAAGATCACAGATAAATACAATGTTGGTAAACAGGATATCTGGTAAGGAGGAAATGTAATACAGTGTAGAATCTAATGCAATGCAAGGAGATAAGTAATTTTTACTCACTTTCAAGGCTTAGGTTATCTATTTTCTGTGAATCTGAACTCTCTGGCCCATGGAGTACAGATCAGAATGGACCTCTCCTATTAGTATGAAATTGGCCTGGAAAATTAGAGAGGACCAGAGGGAGGTCAGAGCATGTGGACTGAAGAGTATGTGACCAGGGGACAGAGACAAGTACAGATACCAGTACCTATGATCTAAGAGAGCCATCTGGAACTTCTGTTCTCAGATATATGTACACCTAAGTCTTTTTGACTTACTGTTTTCCAAGTACTCATTAATCACTTCCTCGGTGCATGGCAACATACTGAGAGCTATACACGTAGATTACTCACTTTCATATTGCTTAGACTCAACCCTTGACACCCACAACTTAGAGGAGAGGTTTCCTTTGGCTCACAGTTTTGAAGAGTTCAATCTATGGCTGGTTGGCCCCGAGGCAGAAACATCATGGTGGAAGGGCATGGTGGAGGAAAGCTGCTCACCTCATGGAAGGCAGGAAGCCAAGAGAAGATGGAAGAGCCAGGGAGAGACATACCTGCCAAAGGCATGTCTCCAGTAACATGCCTCTTCCAACCAGACCTCACTTCCTGTCAGCACATTTAGTGATGAACTCATCAATATATCCATACACTAATGAGCATAGTAGTGCCAGAGCATTCTACATCTAAACTGTACTTGATCTTAGCCAAAAGGGCGGGAAGCGATCTAGATCTAAACTATAATAACATATGTTACCTTTTAGCCCTCAAAAGGGCTCCATGACTTGGACACTTTTGTGAAAAAGTGTCCAAGTCATGGAGCCCTTTGTGGAAAGCTGGAAAAGTAGCTTACCTGTGGTTACATAGTCAGACTCCAGTCTTGTGCTAGACACAAGACATTTGCCTTCCTGGCAGTCACAGGGCTTGGAGAAACCTTCCTTGCCTATTTCATAAGCATACCCCTCTTGTGCCTCAAGTTACAGTGTGCCCTTCACCACAAAACTCCGCCTTAACATAGATAAGGCTGGAATGTGAAGGCTGCCAGTCCAGAATCTGGCAAAGAATCAGAACAGGGGACAGGAGACAGCAGGGCAAAGAGTACTGCAGGACAAGAGAGCTTTGCCATTCAGAGAATGCTGGGGATGGCCCTGAAGGGACTTTTGCCCACAGAGACCAGGTCTAGCACATTCAATTAGTAATCATGAGAATATCAGGCTTTATCCCTGAGTCTAGGACCAACCATCACACCTTTCCCCCAGCTGTGGCTTCAGTGGCAGGAGGTTTCATCATGGGAACTTAGTAACCGAATGATTTATCTCTGCTCATTTAGTTACCAATTGACTATCAGATGCCTACTAAGTGCTATGTACTCAGCAGCTGTTTGGTCCAGAAGTGAGCCAATCTATAAGAATAGAACCCCTCACTTTGCTAAGTAATTTAAAAAAAAAAAAAAAAAAAAAAAATATATATATATATATATATATATATATATATATATATGCCATAATACTTCACACCAATTCTACAAAAAGCTACATTCAATCAGTGGAAAGCTTAAATCAAGAAACATTTGAAAATCACACTTTTTTCCTTCAAAGTATCTACCACTACTCACATTTTATTAATGAGATACTACAGAAGATCTGCTTCAAAGGTTAGACTAAAAAGTAATTATTCTTACACATCAATTCCATTTGTGTGTGCAGATCTTCTAAACTATACTACCTTGCTTAATCTGCCATTTTAAAACACTAAAGTGTTTTAAAATAGTTATTTTTTTTACAAAACACATCATACGAACCCCTCATCAGATATAAATTATTTACTCTTTAAGTACAGGCTTGCTAAGCAAGCAAGCAACCTTCAACACCATCCCTAATAAATTACTGCTAATTTCAATTTAATGGAGACTTTTTTCCTCTTTGAATTATTCATATTCTAACATTTTCCTTGCTTTCTCAGCAATGGCAGAACTGAGAAAGAAAGCTAAGAAATATTTAGATTTGCAATTTGCTCCTGAGTCACTCTTAATTCTGAGAATTTATAATTAGTAAATAACTAATTTGCTATAATTAACAAAATAACATCTTGATATTTTCAATATGTAGCTGTGGAGAATATTAAAGTAACTTTAAAAGAAAATAAATATCTGAATTACATAATAATGCAGAACATTAATTTTGAGTAAAATTTAACAGAAAAGTAAAAAAAAAAAGTTGATATATTGAAATATTATAGGAGTCAATCTTCCAGGCAACCAACTGTTTGAAAATCTGAAAAAAATTTATTTACATGATATAATGCATTACATTGCATTTCTAACATAGTAGGGATATTTACCTTGTTACTTTCACAGGAAAGCATTATGAGTTCAGTTTGATGTTTATATTTTTCTGATAGTTAATCCTCACTGTTTTTTTTTTTTTTATTTCAGAGGTTTTATGCTTCTATTAGACTTGGCAGATTTCATTACAAATCTTTCCAGGTCATGCTTTTGCCTGCTTTTATGTAATATTAATTTGTGTTTTATTTTTATCCAAGTTTCCCTAAAAAGCAGGAAATTAGCTATAAATTGCTGTCATACCTTTTTTTAAATTTTCACAGTCCTGCTCCTTATAGCTTTCTTGTCATATTTTTCCTTTACCTGGAACCTAAATGTATGTTTCCAGCTTGGGAAGATTAAGCAAGGTGATGTGTTTCTCATTCTTTCCTAGCTGCTATTTCAAACTTTTCAAGCCACAGTCAGCTTTCTGTAGTAGGCTTGCCATCTGTCAAATGAATTAAAATACTGATATTTCCTATATCCTAGCAATAACCAGTTGGAAATTTCAGTTTTTATAAAGTTCCATCAAGAGTATGAACCCAAACTGTGCAACTCCTTGCAGCAAACCCAATACTGAATCTTCAGAATCTCTATCAAAATGGAACATACACCAAAAATGGAATAAATGGAAAGAGCCAGATCCCCAGGTGGAATTGCTCATGTAGGGGCTGGCATCCTCTTAGATTGTCCAGCCTCTAGCAGAGGTGCTCTGTTTTCCCCAGAGGAGAGAGATGATAGTGAAGCCACTACAAGCAGCCTCGAGGTGGGGGAGACTGCCAACTGGCCCTTCCTGCTTCTGGGAGCCAGGTCAGACCAGATAGGCTCTGCCTGGCGATTTGCACCTTGATTTAGGGCCTCAAGAACCGAAAAGATTTGCAGATAATTCTCTCACTGATGAGTCCCATGTCACTGCCTTCCTTTCTGAGACCAGGCTCTTCATTTTTTCTTTGAATCTCTAAGTCGTTATTATGGCTTGCATCTTAAATGTCCCCCAAAATTTATGTTTTGAAGGACGAGTTCCCAGCTGATGACCCTATGGGACAAGAATAGAACTCTCCGAGGTAGGCCCTACTGGGAGGGATTACATCACAATGGACATGTCCCCAAGCAGATATTGAGACGCTGGCCCCTCTTCTCTCTCTTTGTTTCACAACAGAGTTTGGCAGAGTTGCTTGTTCTGTTTTGCTTTATTCTGTTCTGTTTTGTTTTGTTTTGGTAGTTCTGTTAGCACTGAGCTGCATCTCCAACTCGGTTTTTACTTTTCATTTTGGAACAGGACTTGCTAAGTCGTAAACTTGCAGTCCTCATGTCTCAGCTTCCTAGAGTGCTGGGATTGCAGGTGGGCAGCACAGCACCCAGCTCATGATTGTATTTCATATTTAAATTTCTTTGGAATTTTTCCTGATTTGAGGTATGACAATGAATCCAAATCTGTTTCTCCAGATGGTTAACCTGTTATCCAAACATCACTTATTAATGTCTAATACTTTATGTTTTAACTACAGGTTTGAGATGAGAGCTTCATATAATTATAGTATCTGGTAGCTTTTGCCCACCCCACCCCCAGCAATTGCTGGTCTTCATATGAGTGTTTCTAGCAATCATTGTTCACATATTTTTCTTATGAAATTTGAGACCAATATATCTGGTTAAAATAGTTTAAAAACCTACTGTCATTCCTATCATAATCTTTAAATTTAGAAATTAACTTTAGTTGAATGACATCTTTTTGATACTGTTTTCTAAGTCCCAGAACACATCATTTCATTTATTTCTTCTAATAATCCCTTCAATTAAAGTTTTTTCACATATATTATTTAAAACTATGGAGAAGAGTTTAGTAACTTTTCAATTCCACTACCTTACTGAATTTTTTTTTGTACCTGGAATTGAACTCAGGACCTCGCATTGCCAAGCAGACACTGTGCCACTGAGCTATATCCCTGGCCCCCCTTACTGAATTCTTTTGCTGATTCAGTTGATTTTCTTCTATTTTTCCAGGCATAAAATATGCAGTCTACAAAATGTGATTATTTTGCTTCCTTCTTTCCAATATTTTATTTAAAATTGCTTTTTATTATGTAATAACACTGGCTAGTATCTATAGTATAATATCACTTAATAATGATAATAGTAATAGTAGGACTTCAGTGGGAATACTTGTGATATGTCTCTACTAGGTATTGTAATAACTTTTAGACAGAGATAAATATATTTTAACCTGCAAAAGAAGTGTACCATACTTTTGTTTTTATCAGTAATGGCCACTGAATATTGTCTAGTATTGTATAAGCATCTTTAGAAATTATCGTATTTTTACTTACGTCTTTAATACATAATGATATAAATAAATTTTACTAGTAGAACTCCTAGTAACTAAATATTTTTACATTTTGAAATAAACTATATTTGGTAATGGTGAATAATTCTTTTAATATGATGCTGAATTTAGTTTTATAACATTTTATTTAACATATATGCTTTTAGATTTATAAGTTATATTGGTTTATTATATATTCTCCTATAGTTTTTTGTCATTTGTGTGGTATCAAATTATACTTCCTTCAGAAAAAGGAATAATAGTAATCTTAGGGGAAAAAGTACTAGTAGAATTTCTGAAGCTCAGTGATTATAATCTTTCTTTTTTCTGTTTGTTTCATAGGAAAGAGTAGCTCTTTAATAATCGTCTATATTATTCCCATAAAAAGCACTCATTGTACACAATTTTTATTCCTTTAAGGATTAGTTTTGGCAAGTTAAATTTTCCTAGAAACTTTTTCCATCTATCTAAATTTCAAATTTATTTGCATAGAATAGAACACATCAATGTCTTACTGTTACAGGCAGCTGAGTTAGATGGAAATATTATAGGAAGTCAGACAGTCAGTCCCTCAAAGGAGCCAGTGCAGAAGGCCAGATCCCTTGCAACTGCAGAGAAGGCAGGCACCGCTGCTGTGGGCCAGGCCTTAAGTCAAAAGATAAATCAAATGCACCCACATACTTCCTAAGGATAAGCATCAGAAATTGACATCCTAAATAGGTCTCTATTACCCTTAGGAAGCCAGGAGTCACCATCCCAACCCCACTACAGGAAGAGTCACTGTTCTTTAACCATGCTGCTCTCTACATGACTCGCTTCCCTATTTATCCCCTTTTTAATCAATTTTATCTGAAAAAATAGTATTAGATCATATTTTGTCCCACCTTATGCCCACCTTGGAGTTCTTATTTTGGACCCACTTCACCTCATGGTTTTGCTCTGTAAAATCCCTGGGAAAACTGAGGACTTTGGCAGCTCACTTGGGAGCCTTTCTGTCTCTCTGTCTCTCTGTCTCTCTTTCTGTCTCTCTCTTTCTCTATCTGTTTCTCTCAAAGAGAAGCTTTATTTCTCTTAATAAATATATCTTGCTCTTAACCTCCATTGTTCCTAAAATTCATTCTTTGATTTTAGAGAACACACACTCTTACTAAACATCTAGTAGGTTGGAAGTTTTATTTCCCTGTATCACCATGTCCTTCTTAATTGCCTCCATTTTTGTTACTATCCCTGTTCTCTTTTTATGCCTTCTTTGTACTTTCTACTTTTTTGTTAGGCTTGCAGTTGGTTATACATTTAATTGAAATTTTTTTCTAAGCTATCTTTTGGATTTATTTTGTAGTTCTGCTGTTTTGTTTTATATTTTATGTTTTTACTTTTAAAATTTTTATTCTGTGCATTTATTTTGTTGTTCCTTTCCTAACTCTGAGTTATTTTAAATTTTGTTTAATTATTTTTAACTAATACAAAGAATTAAAGTAATGCATTTTTCTCTGAGCATTTTAGTGACCTTGTATAGCTTCTGACATACAGTATTTTTATTATGTTGGTTTGGTTTTTTGTAACTTTGGATTGCACATTCCCTTTGATCTATAAGTTGCTTAGGACCCTCGTATTTAGCTCAGTGGCTTAAGGGCCTGCCTGGCAAGTACAAGGCTGTAAGTTTGATCCCAGGTACCAAAAATAAAAATAAAAATTATATAAAAGTTGATTAAATAAAAGCAAATTGCTATACATTACACATTTACCTTTGCTTCTTCTGAGTATATTTTTTTTAGTATTTGATATGTCAACTTCAAATAATGTTCTTTAACCTTCAACCATTGGAAATGAGGCAATTAACAAATAACTGCTCCCTACCTTCTTTCCCCCTTCTTCCTCTTATTTTGTGTGCTGCTGGAACACTTAACATTTGTATTCTGTTAAGCACTCTCATCTGTACTTTGTTTTAGTTTTAGTTCTGCAGTTAAACATATTCAGTGCCCAGCAGTGACCACTTTTGTCATCTCTGGGTTGCATGAGTATTGTCCTCTAGTCATTTCCTCATAAAGGAGAGAGACAATATTCCCCAAAGGTCACATTTTTCAAATACAGTTTGCCTTTAGACTTTGTATTTGAAGTATTGTCTTAGTGGATCTAAAGTCTCTGACATGTTTTATCTCCTTTAGTTTGTGTAGGTATTTCTCTACTGTCTTTTGACCTTGAAGGTAGCTGTGGAGAATTTTGAGACTAACATAAATTTTCCCCTTATAAGCAACTTGGCCTTTTTGTCTAGCTGTGTAATTATTTTTCTTTATACTTAAAAAAAAACCGGAATAACAGGAAATGTCTTGGTGAGATAATATAAAGGGCCAGATTTTGAAGTCAGGCTCACCAGAATCAGAAATCTGCCTTTTCATTAATAACTGAGGTTAACAAGAAATATAGGACATAGGGAAAGCATGAAGTCAAACCAATAGTGTAGTCCCAAGTCTTTCCTCACCAGACCAGAATGCACTGTCCCAGAGTGAACATTTGAAGTCTCCCTCAAATGTGTGGAGGGTATCACTCTCAATCACAAAACATCTTCATTGTGCGTGTCAATTAGAATTCTCCATTATGTTTTCTCCAAAGCTGGGCAGAATTATTTCTTTCTTTCTTCCCAGATATCCAGCAGTATGTGCAGTCCGGCTTTTCTCTTTGCATTTGCACCTGGCGTTGATTATTCTGGATCAGTGTCCACACAGTGTGCACTTCTAGATCATAGGTTGCCATGATCTGAATGCTTCTTTCCTCCAAATTTCAAATATTGAAACCTAATCTCCTGTATAGACTCTTTGGGAGATAATTAGGTCCTGAGGGCTCTGGCTTCACAAATGGGATTAGGACCCTTATAAAAGAGGCTTGAGGGATTCCCCATGACCCTCCTGCTCTGTGGGGACACAAAGAAGCCATTGCATCTCTAAAGAATGCCCCTTCACCAGCTGCTGAATCTGCTGGTTCCTTCATCTCAGACTTCACGGCTTCTAGAAACCTGAAAAATAAATTGCTTTCCATTTGTAAATTACCCAGCCTAAGGCAATTTGTTATAGCAGTACACTGGCTAAGACATGAGTTTAAAACTTCAAGCATACTTTCTTTAATTAAGTGGGTTTTTTTTTTTTTTTTTTTTTTTTGGTGCTGGGGATCGAACTCACGACCTCACGTTTGCCAAGCAAGCACTTACACCGCTGAGCCCAACCTCCAGCCCCTAATTAAGTCTTTTAATATCTGTACTACTCCAGTATCATTTCTCTTCTTAAGATCTCCAATCAGACTTATTTTAGCAAGCTAGATTTCTATCCCTTTCTTCTCTATCTCTCATCTTGTCTCCAGCTATTTTAAATTCTGTATTTCATTTGATTTTGCCTGAGTTTTCTAATTTTTATTATCCTACCAAGTTTTTCACTGCTCTGTTCTTTCTTCGTGCCCTTAAATTTGATCTTCATATCTATGATTTTTTTCTTGTTCTTCTTTCCTGAGATCAGTCAACTCATTTTTCCTTTTTATCTAGTTGTCTTGCTGTCTGTTCCCTCAGATTTTCATTTTTAGTTTAAGGGCTCTATTCACGTGCATGATTGTTTCATCTAGCTTGGTTTATTAGTCTTTATTAATAAGCTTTTAATATTTAATCAAAAGTTTTGTCATTCTTGGCAATTTGTATCTGTATATGTATATGTGAATGTATTGCCCGAGTGAATGTCACTATTCTTCCTCCTATTTTTTCTTATAACATCAATGCTATGCTGGTTTTGATTTCAAATCATTCACTTTCAAGTGAGTTGAACTTCTACTCTACAAAGACAGATTATTTCTACTTTGTTAAATTTTCTGGGTAGAATACGTTTCTCAGGTTTCCTAAACTGAATTGCTGTAAGCGGGAATCTGCTCTGAGCCTGTATATCATGGCCTATTGCTACACCATGAATCATGCAAGCCCTTTGCACCTCCAGGCAGCTGGATCCAAGGTGTTTTCTTTGGCTCACCACTACCAGGCCAGTTAGCTTTTTGTCATGTTTTTTCAACGCTTCCATCCTGTGCAGCTTCTGCCCATACTCCACCCTGTCATCCCAAGACTTGGCAGCTTTTGTTTTGTGATGAGACAGGGGTTTTCACATTAGGGGTTGAGGCTATCACCCCCAGAAAATATATTTGCACTGATGCTTCCAGAGTTCTACACCTTCCTACCATCTCACTCTTTCCTAACTCAAAGTAGCCCGTGCTGCATGCTCACCCTCAGGCTGGCCTATGCTTTAGCAGCCCCAAAGGCCTTGAGCTTGCCCTGGTCTTGCTGTTCTTGAGCTGATGAGATCAGGCTGTAAATGGCTTTTGCTGTACATAGAAGTGGGTGATAGAGGAGCAAAGATAGATTTTAAATGAACCCTCACTTTAAGGAGTCTTCCTTCCAAAAGAAAGCTCATCTACTACCTGCCACCTTAGTTCATTCTGATGCCATATCAAAATACCATAGACTGGGTGATTTAAACAACAGAAATAAGTTTATGACCCTGCATTTCTGGAAATTGGAAGTCTAAGAATCAAGTTCTGGCCAATTTAGTTTCTGGTGGGTGCTTTCTTCCTGGTTCACAGATGACTGCCGTCTCCTTTTATTTTCCCATGGCCTCTCCTTAGTGCCTTATGTGTAGGAAGAGAGCCATCCAGTTCCTTGCTATCGCTGCTTGTAAGACCAGGGCCAAGCCAGGTGACCACATTTGTCCTTAATTAGATCCTTTTAGGTTTCATCTTCAAATATAGCCACACTGGAAGTTATGACTTCAACGTGTGAATTTTCATAACGTGTGTATAACAACAACCTACAGCAGAAAACAAGAAATAAAGTTAAAATCATTGGAGAACAGAGAAAAGAGATTCTTTCCAGTTCCGGAATCATGAAAGTGGTATTATATACACTGAAATGGAAAGAAAAGGGGTAGGGTATATGCATGGGCGAAGGGCAGGAGTAGTTGCCGTCTTTGCAGCCTGAGAGGGTATAACTTGGAACACTATGGGAAAGATGGAAACAGAGAGGAAAATCAAAGCACAGTAACACACAGGCTAAAAAACAGCTGCAAAGGGGCCAGGGATTTAGCTCAGCAGCTCAAGCGCTTGCCTGGTAAGCATGTGGTTGTGAGTTTGCTCTCCAGTACAAAAAAACTTGAAAGAGACTCCCAAAAATCAAAATGAAATCTTTTTGTTTTGTTTTATATTGTTTTACAAAATCTTAATACTGTACATTTAATTTCAATTAAGTTTGAGAGTAGAAGACTACCACAAGCTTTCTAGAAAGTAAACTTCCAAACTTATCATTTTGAATATCATTTAAATAGCTTATATTCAGTAATTACCAATCCTAAGCAAAATACAGCTTTCATAGAATAATGATGTGTAATTGAAATACACTGTATGTGTCAGGCTACATTGAGCTAACCTTTTGATGTACTAATTTAATAACATAAGAAAAGAAATGAGGCCTACCCAGCTTTAGAATGCATCCCAAATTTAATTAATTTTAACCAGTATATTAACATCATGCTTTCTTTTCCTATTAAAGTCTCTTAAATATTCAATATAAAATCAAATGCATATCATGGCTGTAAGAAACATCAAGTTTTTCAAAAATGTTAAATGTTAAAAAATGTTAAAAATATTGTTAAATAATTAAGAATGAAATAATTAATTTAAATATTCTGATGAGTTTTGTAAAATTTTACTTAAAAATTTTTTTTTGTTTAGAGCCAAGGATCTAGCTTAGCAGCACAAGCGCCTGCCTGGCAAGCACAAGGTCCTGAATTTGATTCCTGGTACCCCCTCAATGTTTTTTTTTTTTTTTTTTTTGCTTAGATTATGTGATTAAAAACAGTACAATTTTATTTTCATCACTGAACAAAGGATTTGGATAATATTAAGATATTTAAAGCAAAGCAGTATAGAAGAAAAAACTCCACCATAGTAACATTCTGGTGCTATAATTCGAAGCCTATGAAGTGATGCAGACATTATACTCACCTTAACATACACACAGACATACCCTCCTGCACAACAAGAAGCTTCACACTTTTCTTCCCAGTAATCATCAGGTCAAACTTGTCCTCTTAGAGCCAAATAAGTGAAAATCTAAACACAATCTGGACTCAAAGCTGCCTCCTGAGTCTCCAATTTGCTCACTACAAAAACATTTATTTGTCTGATCTTTTCATAAAAGGAAATTCATTTTAATAATTTTGGATTTCACTGTGAGAAGTCTCAGCCCTAGTTGTGTATTTTTCATCACTTCTTTTTAGACATAAAAAGCACCAAGAAGCAGCAATTTCTTTCTGCAAACATTTGGTACCAGATTGCTAGCTCACCCAGCCCTCCTAGGCAGCTGCTAGTCACCATTCCATTGCCATTTCCATGGAGCCCTGACCCTGGTGCAAATTTTGTGTAAATGTGTAAATTTTGGTGATCACTATCAAATAAAAAGCTCTTAAAATGCTACAGTGAGGTGCACTATGAAGTACTTTTCACTACTAATTTACTGTATACTTTTCATGTGTACATAACTGAAAAGTCATTCTGAACATGTTACACACATTATTATATGACCTTATAATTTCAATGAAAAAAATCAGTCAAACTTACATTAATTTTAGAGGATCTTTTTACATACTCCCAGTTCTAAGGTGTATGTAATGTTAATGCAAAGCAACAGACATATGTGGTATGATCAAGAAATACAGTGAATGTTTAAATTTTAAAAATTTTTACAATGAAAGACAAATTGCCATTAATCCTTCTCACAATACTCCCTCACTTCAAATATATTTATCCTATTGTTCTTGCCACTTTCCAAAGCTCTTCTGGAAGTCCTCTTTTCTGACAGTCTTTAGTTGTGGTGTTGCAACTGCATCAATGTCCTGATTCAATTGAAAACATTTACCTTTTCATGATTTGGCTTTGGGGAAGACCTAGAAGCCCCAGGGTGCCAGATGCAGTGAATAAGGTGGATTAGGATGCACATTATTTCAACAGAATTTGCCATAAAGTTGACTAACATGGTGTAATCACGAAGTACTGTTTAAATAAAAACTTATTAGAGTGAAAGCTACATTGCCTTTAGTCCTCCTCAAAATACTCTCCTTTCCTTTGAAAACACCTATCTTTTATTTCTTGGCAATGTGTCTTACTGTATAAGTTTTGTTAATTTAAATACTTGTGGTAGTTTTCGATCGCCCCTTGTCTCCTTTCTCGATTCTGTTGTTTGGTGATGGCTGTGGTGTGATTACTAGTTGAGTACTCTAGACATGTACACAAAACTCTGAATGATTTCGTAAAAGAGCTTTACTCAGAAGATGTGGAAACTGTGACTGAAGAAATAGCCCTTGTCATTTGTAAGCAGCTATTACATGCCCAAAATAGTTGGAAGCTAATGGTCAAACAAACTGAGCAAAGAAGTAGATATGTATTTTGATTCTGTTTTTCATGTTAGGATATCATGAATACAATGTCATAGGTAAGTAGTTAACTATTAGATAGTTCCAAATTTAAGTGGAATGAACAGATTCTTTTAAAAGTTTTCAAGTAGCTATGACCCAGAGAATTACAAGATTATAAAATTATCAGTGATTTCAGAGACTATTTTGTGCCTCCTCCCATCTTAATGCAAAAACAAGCCAAGATTTGAGGAGATTGAAGCTATCTAAAATCATGCTGGGAACTGCAAGGTGGTTCAAATAAGGCCCAGACTGTGATATCACTGCCTTTGCCCCTACAAAGTTCATGGACATGTTTTATATGTGGTGAACAGTGGTCAACTGAGGGAGCTAGAATTAGGAGGTATATATGAGCAATTAGAAAAATTACTTTTTCAGATTTTGAGTTTATCCTTCTTTTTAGCTGGTTAGCACCCCATTGTATAAAAATACATCTTTTTATCCATTCCATGGTTGATGGGCATTTGGGTTGATTTAGCTATTACAAATTGTTGTGTTTTTTTTTATTTATTTTTTTTTAATTTTTTTTATTTATTTAAAAGAGAATAAAACAAAAGGGGGTAGTACAGAGCAGATCAGAAGAGGACAACATAGGCAACACAGTACTTTACATTAAGTCAACTGGACATCAACAGTATCTAATGCCATATCTCTAACTCTGCTATAGTTGAGCATAGTTTCAATTACAATAATATCAAACATAACACAATAGCATAAAGTCATGCATATAGTGAAAGAATTCCAGGGCTTTCTGAACCGAATAACAGAAAATGATCAATGAGTATTATAATATCTCATTATTGATAAAAAAAAAGAAAAAAATTTGTTTGAACTATCACACATATTCAAATTCCAATGAGACACAATGTGGTAGACAGAACCAACGGCAATAGAACAAAA
>PVJX010018462.1:0-36462 GCA_004027295.1 Dolichotis patagonum
CTACAAAGCTACAGTGATAAAGTCAGTATGGTACTGGAATAGAAACAGACCTGAGGATCAGTGGAATAGATTGGAAAATACAACCACAACTGCAAACTCACTGAACCACCTCATCTTTGATAAAGGGGCCAAACATGCTCGCTGGAAGAATGACAGTCTCTTTAACAAATGGTGCTGGAAAAATTGGCTGTCCATATGCAGAAGACTAAAACTAGACCCATGTCTATCACCATACAATAAACTAAAATCTAAATGGATCAAAGATAAATATTAAAACAGAAACACTAAAACTGCCGGAAGACAAAGTAGGTAAAAACCTCAAAGATATAGGGGTAGGAAGAGAATTCATGAACAAGAACCAAAGTACACGGAAGTACTTCCCAGAATCAATAACTGGGACCACACATTATTAAACAGTTTCCACACATCAAAAGAGATTTCCAGCAGAGTGAAAAGAAAACCCACAAATTGGGAAAAAATCTTCCTCAAAGGACTTCTGTCTAGAATTTATAAAGAATTTTAAAAAATCATACCCTCGAAATTCAAAGACCCAATCCAAAAATGGGCATCTGAAATGAATACACAGTTCTCAGATGAAGAAATACGAATGGCAAATAAATACATGAAAAAATGATCATCATTTTGCATCAGAGAAATGCAAATTAAAACCACACTGAGATTCCATCTCACTCCAGAAAGATTGGCCAAGATAGAAAACACTACCAACAACAAGTGTTGGAGAGGCTGTGGGGGAAAAGGAACTCTTCTGCACTGTTGGTGGGAGTGTAGACTGGTGCAACCATTCTGGAGATTCCTCAAAAAGCTAGGTCTGGAGATCCCATTTGACCCAGCAATTCCACTTCTAGGCATATTCCCAGAAGAACTAAAAACATCATACCACAGTGATATATGTGCACCCATGTTTATAGCAGCACAATTTGTAATAGCCAGATCTTGGAAACAACCTAAGTGCCCATCAACTGAGGAATGGATAAAAAAGTTGTGGTATTTCTATACAATGGAGTACTACTCAGCTATAAAGAATTATCACGTTGAGATATTTATAAATAAATGGACACGACTTGAGACCATACTCATAAGCGAAATAAACCAGACTCACATGTGTAAATACTGTATAGTCTCCCTAGTATGAGAGTTGATAAGAGTATGTAAGATTTTATGGTACTCATGAGTCTCCATCTCATAGCTTTGAAGCCTTTCAATGTTTTCATTCATCAGTTGGAATGGTTTTATCCTGTTTTATTTGACTTTATTATACATGATGCTATGAACAGCTGTTTTGAAGAGACCAAAACATTATGACAGCTATTGCTGATTTAATATCATCCTTCTTTGAAGTCCTACCAAGCTTCTATTCTTTTATTTCCATTGGTTCTATCTATCACATTGTGTCTTATTGGGATTTGAATATGTGTGAAAGTATAAACAAAAATTTTTATTGAAAATGAGATATTATAGTACTTTTGGTTCAGAATGCCCTGTAATTCTTTCACTCTGAATGGTTTTATACTTTTTTGTTATGTTCGATATTATTGTATTTGAAACAATGCTCAACTGTAGCAGAGAAAGAAATATTGTGATAGCTATTGTTAATGTCCGGTTGTCTTAATGTTAAGTACTGTGTTTCCTATGTTGTCCAGTTCTGATCTGCTCTGTACTGACCTCTTTTGTCTTATTCTCTTTAAAATAAAATGGAAAAAAATTTCAAAAAAAGAAAAAACAAGACTCACATTAGTACATTTCACATTGTCTCTCTAGTGTAAAAAAAAATAATAAAAACTGACAGAGTAATCAGATCCAAGAAGTGTAATAGATATTGTAAAATTGAAAGGGAAGGAAAGTGCTCTAAAGGATATAATGGTATGTATAAGTGTGTAAGATAGATAACCATATTACTAAATTTCTGTTAGATCATTGAACAGAATGGTTTGCACTGTCAATATTTGAGTGTCTATCCACTTTTTAGGCTTTGATTTTGTAACTTTAACAACTATTTTTAAGATGACAATATGTAATGTATCAACTATCAATTTCCTGTTGTTAATGTTTTTAATTCTGTATTATTCTACCTTTTTTCTTTTTTGTATTTTATTTTTCTCTTATTTTCTTTCTTTCTTTAAATAAAAATTAAAAATTAAAAAAGAGAAATCTCTGTGATCAGGATCGAGACCCTCTTCGTGTACTTACCAGGTATCATCATGGCTGTAGCTGGGCTTGCAGAAGAAATTCTTCAAGTCTACCCCAGTCTACATCTATGCCCTGCAACTGCCTCACTCTGATAACATCTCTACATCACCCGCCATGCTTGCCCAGTACCATTAGCACCAAGCGCTCCCTGTCATCCTGTGGCTCACCAGGTACCGCTGCCGTCTACTGACACACATGCCAGCTGGCGTGCCCTGGCCTGTTGCTGAACATCTCATAAGGGACCAACTGTAGCTTCCCATCTGGGCACTGTGGTTTTAATTGGGGTCAAGCCCTTCAGTTCTTCATCAGAATAATACTGGTGGATATCTTACTTGTGCTTTTCTCTAGATCCATAAAGTCTGCTGGGCCAGGTGTGATGGTGCACACCAATAAGCCCAGCACTGGGGTGGGGAGGAGGGGGGACTGAGGTAGCAAGATCCCTACAAGTTCAAGGTTAACCTGGGCTACAAAGTAAGCTCAAGGCCAGTCTGAACTGCAGAGCAAGGCTCCAAAAGAAAGAAAGAAAAAAGAAAAGAAAGAAAAGAAAAGAAAAGAAAAAGAAAAAGAAAAAGAAAAAGAAAAAGAAAAAGAAAAGAAAGGCTGCTGGTAAGATTCCTGGCTTGCACCATGGGACAACCTGCCAGGCTCTGCATGACCATCCTGGGCCTGGTCTTAGTCTTCCTTTCAGTGCGTTTCTCTGGATCCAGACACAACCTGTTGAGAAAACTCCTGAGGTGAGGATTCCTAGGAGATGAAACTGGCCAGGCTCTGTGTCCTGGACCATTCATGTAAGCTGGACTGTTCACATAAACTCTCTGCCTGCTTAGGAACTAATCAGAGCCTAGTGGCTTTCACGGCTGCTTAGCTGTGGCATCAAACATGTTGCAATTCATTGTTCTTTTATTTCATCGCCTTCCATCATGCCCTGTGAGCAGCCACACAGACCCCTAGTTTCCCTTTTCATTGGCTCCTTTAAGCTGGGCTGCAGCAGCCCACCTTTGGGGTGCTCCTCCTGAGGCTCTGCAGGACACCCTGTGGGGGCAGCCCTCCTCCAGGAACTCTGGGCCTGTGGGAACCTAAGGGGGCTGTGATGAAGAATCTCCACCTGGTCCTCAGTTGTGGCTTTGCTACTGAATGCTGCCCTGCTACACTGTTTCATCTTTATTCTTTTTAAGCCTGGATATTGTAGAACTCTGTGTCCCTCTCAAAAGAAAATGTGCTATCTTTCCTAAGAGCTTTTACACAAAAGTAAAAACAATTTTACTTTTAGTTTCACTGCAATGAAAATAATCACCACCTGAAACCATATAATTCTGCTGATAATTGCTCCATACATGACTTTTTTATTTTTATTTTAAAGAGAATAAAACCAAGCAAAATGAAACAGCATAAAGTCAATCAAAACAAACCAGTGTGAGTGACACAGGACTTCAAAACAATACATAATCAACAATGGTCAGCATAATGCCTCTTGTTGTCTTCAAAATAGCTGCCCATAGCTTCAGACATAGTAGAAATCAAACAAAACAGAATAGAGTAGAGCCAATAAAAACAAAACAATGAATGCAATAAAGGACTTCAAAACCAGATAATCATAAATCCAAAATGGCTATGATAATATATCTTGTTATCTTTGAAATAGTTGCTCATGCCATCAGAATAAGAAAATCAAACAAAGCAAAGCAGAATAAAACATGACAAAACAAAACAAAACAATGAATATGATACAGGACTTCAAAACAAGGTAATAGAGAATTAACAATGGCTACCACCTTCTGGCCGTAGACATGAAAAATCAATGAAACACCGAACACCACAAGCATCAAACCACATTTTGCCTCAATAGCTATCATCGCAGCCTGTGTTTCTCCAGATCAGCCAGTTGCTTGGGGGTGGGGGTAGGGCTCTTCCTGTTTCCCAGCCCAAGCTCTGGAAGGGGCTGGTATCTGGCTGTCCCCCCCCCATCAGTGGTGGCCTGCACATGGCACTGGTTTGTAGGAAGGGATTGCTTCTTGGTGAATTCTTGTTCTTTTCCCCTCTGCAGTGGGTAAATAGTGCTGACTCATGGGAAAAGGCTGGGTTCTGGCTCATACATGATAGTTGTAAAAAAAAAAATTTCTTTTACCCCTCTCGAATATGTTCTCATGAGAACCATGTTCCATGCCATGATTGGTGCTTTTAGGGTTGTAAACAGCTGGGTTCTGTGTGACTGAGTCTATAGAATTCATTAGATCATCAGGTCTTTTGGGAAACAATGTGCTTAGCAATAATTTCATGGCCTGCATATGAACAGTCAGGCAGGTTGATGAGAAGTCCTCTGCACTCACTTATCTCTGACATGATACAATTTATCTTTGGACTCTGGTAATGAAAATCATGGCCGTCAGTTTTAAAACTGGTATTTAATTGGGTTTGTCTAATGTAAATATAAATGATAAGTGATGTAAAGGGTAAATATAACAGAGCAAGTCACAGTTGGATATTTTAATCTCCATGTTGATTTCAAAGTGGAACATACCTAGTACAATTTTTACTAAGAGTTTACAGATTTATTAGAATCTGGAAGACGAGATTTTGCAGCAATTATTCTGGCTATGACTTTCTTTCAGTTCAGTGGTCAGTCCACACAGAGGGGCAGAGTAAAAACAACTGACCCTCCATCATCAATCTGATTACATTGTTAAAATCGAGGGCCAAGATAGAGTTTCAGAATATTTGGTACCAGTGATTATCATTCTATCAAGAAGTCAAACACACAGAAGGAGCTACAGCAAATATCTGCAGGTGAGAGAGTTGAGGCTGCCTGTTAGATATGCCTCAGAGTGCAAAGTAGAAACATGAACTCTGAGAATCCAGGAGACAGAAAATCATAGTTTTGAAAATGACACCACTTATTTTTATACAATGGAGTACTACTCAGCTATAAAGAATGATCACATTGAGATATTTATAAATAAATGGGCACAACTTGAGATCATACTCATAAACAAAATAAACCAAACTCACATGTGTAAATACTGTATAGTCTCCCTAGTATGAGAGTTGGTAAGAGTATATAAGATTTTATGGTAATCATGATTTCCCATTTCGTTGCTTTGAAGCCTTTCAGTGTTTTCATTCATCCGTTGGAATGGTTTTATTCAGTTTTGTTTGACTTTATTATGTGTGATGGTATGAACAGCTGTTTTGAAGAAAAAAAACATTATGGCAGCCGTTGCTGATTTAATATCATCTTGCTTTGAAGTCCTACCATGTTTTTATTCTTCTATTACCATTGGTTCTATCATGTTGTGTCTTATTGGGATTTTAATATATGTGATAGTATAAACAAATTTTTTACGGAAAATGAGATGTTATGGTAGCCATTGATCATTTTCTGTTAGTCAGTTCAGAATACCCTGTAATTTTTTCATTCTTTTGAATGGTTTAATACTATTTTGTTATGTTTGATATTGTAATGGAAGTCATGCTTTAATATTACAAAGAAAGAGACATTATGGTAGCTACTGTTAATATCTGGTTGTCTTGTTGTAAAGTGCTGTGTTGCTTATGTGTTCTGTTCTGATCTGCTTTGTTCTGTCCTCTTTTGTTTTATTCTCTTTAAAATAAAAAGAAAAAAAGAAAAAGAAAATGACACCACCTGGCCTTTTCAGTATTCTCAAATACATTCATTGCTCTTATAATACTGTTCAATACACAGGTCCAACTCGAATGGTCTCCTCATGCCTACACTCTGTATTCTGTATGTATCCCCTCAATTTCCACATACCACAGTAAGGTCTGTGTGCAAATGAAGGCTTCTTACAGATGAGAGGAAAAAGTATGACAGTGTCTGTCCACACAGAGTGTTTTGTTGTGAAGTCATTAGCTCAGTCTCAGGATTATTGCAAAGTATACTCTGAGAGTCTCATAATTTCCTAAGTTATGCAACTTTGGCTACAGATTTTTTCTATTATATATAAACTATGGAGAAACTGCTATAAAGGAAGGGAGAGATGATGCATCACTAAAGTAAGTCAATGGTAGAGTCCCCACATCCAAATTAAAGGCTAAGATTTCTTACACATTCATATGAAGAATTTAGTCACATTTTTAAAAAGTTATTAGAAAGGTATGGGCAGTTGTTTTGAAGAGAACAAGAGACATTATGGCAGCCATTGTTAATTTTCATATTGTCTGGTTTTGAAGGCTTGTAATGCCTTCATTACTCTGTTATGATCAGTTTTAAACTATTTTGTTTTGTATGAATTTGTTGTGTGTGAAGATACAATCATATGGAAGAAAACAAGAAATAAAAAGAAAACAAGAGACATTGTGGTAGTCACTGTAGATCTCCTATTGTCTTGCTTTGAAATCTGTGTCACATATATCATTTTCTTCTGATCGGCTTTGTTCTGTCTTGTTATGTTTACTTTTACCCTTTTTCTAAATAAAGAAAATTTTACAAGTCACTTCAAAACCCTTGAAATATGTGCTTTCTGCGGTCTCTTGATTTTTAGATAAATGTTTCTCAATCCAGTTACACATTTCAAAAAATAATACAAACTAATTTTACAATCTTAGAGGAGGTACAAAGAGATAAGTGATAAAAGGCTGGTCCATTGTTTGTATGATATGGTCTTAATTACTTGTTTTTAAAGAAACAAACAAAAATTGTCATGTATGCTCAATGTTACTCATGAGGTTGTGAATATTTGCCTTTATTTTTGTGGATTAAGGGCCCGGTAATAGACTTCTGTGCCATCAAAGCTGTCCTCATTTATGATAGCTACATTATCCACCTAGATGGCCATTCCCTCCCTAACTTCTGCATCATTTCCATCTTCTGCCTTAGACCTGTCATGCACTCCATGGTAACCATCCATTTTAACAATCAAGTCCTTCATTTCTTCTTTACCAGCTAAAGCTTGAGACCATAATCTAGTGAAATAAATCAGACACACAAGCTTAAATATCACATGATTGCTCTTATATGAGGATCCCAACATATAAATAAAGAGCATTAATAAAAGATAAGTTATAGGAAAAGGAGAACTTTGGTAAAAGGGAAGGGACCAAGAAATGGAGGGAGGGCATGGGAGAAAGTGGGAAATGGATGGGAAAAAAATTAAGAGAGGTTATATACATGTACCAGCTCCCCATTAGGAATATAATCATTATGTAGTAAAAATGTAATGACAAAATAAAAAAAGAAAACAGTCTTAAATTCTGAGGTCACCTTGCCTGCCACTCATCTCTCTCCCAGCTGTTCTTCCTAGAGCCTCATCTCTAATGAACTTTTCATCCATTCACTGGGGCCAAATCTCTCTAACCCCCTGCCCACTCCCCATTGCCAGTTTGACGCACAAAATTCATGTGGTTAAATATAATTGTTATTCACTCCCTGCCTATTTATGGAAGTTAGTATGGCCAGAGTTCGTGCCACTTTCTTTCATCTAATGGGTGGAAAAAATTTATGCATTTCTTAACACAGATAAAATTAAAAATAGAAATAAAGAAATTCTATTCAAAACTAAAGTTTTAAACATATAAAAGATTTAAGAGAAAAATCTCTAACAAGGTGTTCCTTTACAGAATAACATTTTAAAGATGTTTACCTTTTATTTGATATATGTTACAGCAGCACTTCAATTGATGAACTTAATTCATTTTATGATGCAGGAAAAGCTTGTCACACTCCTGTTCATGTGGGAAAGATGGTCACAGTCCTGTTCATCAGCCAATGCAGAGTTTACAAACATTTCTACCAAACACCTCTGTTTGAGAAACAAATTGTTTGCAAACAAAAGTATCCTTGAACCAAGGTCCCACTGTATCTAATATGCACACATCGTTGTTTTAACATAACAAAGGAGGGGCCAGACCATAAAAGACCTTGAGTGACAGCTAAGCATCATGTGCTGAGTTTTTAATTAGAAGTCTTTCCAGCACAGTGCATATTGTTTGGCATTACTGGACAACAAGAAACTGCAAAACAATAACCCATTACAGGAAGGAGGACAGATAGGGTGGAGATGGACAGAAGCTGAGATGTTTCTGCAATAGCCCAAATGTAGAAAAACATCTTGTGACATATATGACTCAACACACCCTATACTGTCATTTGCTATCAGGTCTCTGCATAGGAAACCAAAATCTGTTCAGTATCATTATCAGTCTCATCTACATATCAACCTCTCTCCAGCCCCTAAAGGCACTTTTCAAAGACAGAGCTGGGTCTTTCAGAGACTGAAAGTTCCACAGGAGTCTCTTCTTTTCAACACAGGCCACCTTGCCATACCCAGGGAAAAGAAAGGAGAAAAGGTAAGAGTTTATCCAGAACTTTTTTAAAAAGCCATAGTTATGTCTTTGCATTTAGTCTATATGTATAACTCAATTGGGGAAGAGTATTCAGGTGCTTCAGAAGTAATAGGTGATCTGAATGCTCCTTCCCAGGAACTTGAGGGCTGCAGGTTGACAGTGAGGGATGCAAAGCTCATAACTAAGACTTACACAGGATCCATCATGATCATTTTAAACTCCTCTTTAAACCTGTCCAGCTGGTGGCCTCAAATACTACTTCCTGTTTAGGGAATTATATGCTTTAGCTCAGCCAGATGTGAAGCAAAACTGTAGTACACATTCAGCAACCCAGCATAATTACAGATTGCAGCCAGGTTTAGCAAAGTCTGAGAGGCCTAGCAGCTGCCCAACCCAAAAACAGTGCCCAACCATCTGCAGAAGCTGAAAGCGTGCTCTGCCTGTCTTGGTCATTAGTAAACAGTCTACTTAGGATCATAGGTTTGACCACATAGTGAAGGTCTACACATTCAAACAATACTGGCAAACTTTACAAATGTAGGAGCAAAGTGAGTAGCAAGCTCCACAAATACTCAAAAGCCAAAATAGCAACAAAGATGTTACAAAGATGCAGGAAATCTGGATGCCATGAAAAGAAACTAGGAAAGGTCCAGCAATGGATCCTAAACACAGAGAGATTAATGAAATGACCTAAAATTGATTCAAAATAACCCTTTTTTTAAAAGACCTGTGAGCTTCCAGAAACTAAACATTAAACAGCAGGAAATGCTTGGGTTCAAACACGACCTAGGCAATTTAGAGAGTTAGAGAGAGATACAATCCATAATAAAAGATAAAAAGGGATCTGTGGGCATAATACAGTGGCAAAGGCCCTGAGTTCAATTCCACTACTAGGAAAAAAAACTGTAATTTCTAATATAATAGATAACACCAGGACATTTAAATTAATGTGAAAAAAGGTAGGCACAGAAAGAAAATTACTTATGTGTGGAAACCAAATCATTGATCATATAGATGTTAAGAACAGAATGATAGTTATCAGAGATTCAGGAGACTAGAAAAGAGAAAAAGACAGAAAATTTGATCAACATGTAATGTTAGATAGGAGAAATTACTCCAGTATTCTATTGCATAGTAAAATGACTATAGACAATAGCAGTGTACTATATATATTTTAAGGATGCAAGAAAGAATTTTGAAATTCAAAATTCAAATTTTGAAATTTGAAATTTCCATTATAAAATAACTATAAATACTATATAAATAGCATATAATATAGACATTTATACCATAGTTTGAATTGATAAAATGTATATATGTGTGAAAATATTACAGAATATCTCACAGATATGTATAATTTTCAGATTAATTTTTTAAAAATGGATGCCAATATGCAAATAAAGCAAGATATTTGCCAACAATAGAAATCCAAGTGATGAGTAATGCAATAATGAAGACAAAATATGACAAAAATTTCAACAGCTATTTTAATCAAGTTGAAGAAATAACCAGTGAAATTAAAGACAGAATACATGATATAGCCAACCAGAAAAACTTAGGAAAAAATAATGAAAAAATGAAGAAAGCATGTGGGAATTATGGCATACCATCAACAGACATAGTATATTCATAATATGTAGTCCAAAAGGAGAAAGACAAAAATAACTAGAAAGAACATTTAAAGAAATGACACATGAAAAAGTTACTTAACCTGAGGAGAAGTCATATCAAAGTACACATAGTACAGAAGTCCACAATAAAATTTAAATCAAAAAGGAGTTCACTAAGGCATAATAAGCATAATAAATTGAACTAGTAATAAGAGACAAACTCAGAAGTGTGCTGGAATTGAATCCATATTTTAGGAATTTTCATCCTTGATAGCTTACTTAACCTTCACAATCTTATTTTCTTTCTCATTAAAATGGAGACAGTAATTTCTATGTAGCAGGGTATCCCAGCTTATTAGAGATCATACAATAGATGCTCAAGTCTTCTTCCATTCACTTGGCTACCAGCAGAAAGATTCTGGAAATGGACGGAATCAACCAAGCCTGGGGGGCAGAGGACAAATGAGTGGAGGTAACCAGGCCCCACTTACTCCAAGAAGATCCTATCTTGGACTGACTGATCCTCATCACTGCCTTGGTTGGCAGTTTGGCACACAGGAAACATGATCATGTTCTTGCCCTTCGGCTTGCATAAGAAAGCCTTCTGAGTCTAAATTTTAAAACTTGCTAATACTAAGTCCTCTGAAGGCATATTATTCATCCCTGTAACTGTATCAGCTTCTTCCATTTCATCTCCATCCATATCATAATGAATAATGATTATTCATTATTTTGAAACTACTTCCCTACTTTGCAGCCTGAATGTTCTAGTCAACATCAGCACCAAACACTACACTTCCACTAGTGCTCTAGCCTCTACCCAGGAATGCTCTAGGCTATCATGGATGCTGCCTGTGGGTCCTGTCCTCATGGCCAATCCTGCAAAGTCTGTTTGACTATGTCCTGGCTGGGAATTTTAAGACAATTTGTTTAGGGGAGTAGACTTTCACATACTTTTGTGACTTATTTCATTTGTGATTCTTTCTGAGTCCAGCTTAGTCCTGCTAGGGCTCCTCTGGGGCTCCAGGCAGATGCAGTCAATCAGGTTATAAACGACCATCCTGCCCGTGGTCTGGTCTCCCTCCTTGGGACCTGCGCTTTGATGGCCACTTGTTCTGAGCTCTTAAACTTCCAATCCCTTGATATAATCTTCATGTTATAATTTCCTACCATTAGTTGTCTTTTGCTATGTTAATAACTGAGTCAATTCCATCATTATATTTCTTTGTTTTATTTTATTTTTATTTTTAAGAGAATAAAACCTAACAAAATAAAGCCAATCAAAGCAAAACAATAAAAGTGATACATAACTTCAAAACAGGATAACAAGAAATCTACAGTGGTTACTGTAATATCTTTTCTTGTCTTCACAGCAGTTGTCCATACCATCAGGCATGGTAAATGAAATAAAACAAAACAGAAGAAAACCAATCAAAACAGAACATTCAATAAAACAAAGCAATAAATTGGAATAAAACTAAACAGTGAGAACAATATTGGAATTCAAAAACAAGACAGTAGGAAATCCCCACATTTGCTATATTGCTTACTGTCATCCTCCTAATAGATGCTCAGACTACCAGCCTTAGGTCTGCAAAGTCAATCACACAATCCAAGCATTTAGTTGTTTTTGTACCTCAGTTGCTATCAGTTTAGCCTGTCCTCTGAATCAGCTGTTTGCTTATGGAGGGGGCTGTCTTGATTTTTAGCTTACTTGCCAGTCAGCTCACAGGAAGGGAGAATGGCTTCTGCCTTCCTGGGCCCTGCATGGATTGTGTGGCCTACAGGCCGGGTAAATAGGCTTCTTGTTGTACTCTTCCCAGACTCAGCATGGCTTCTGCCGACTCACAGGAAGGGTGGACTGGCTTCTCTCTTCCTGGGCCCCACTCTTGGGCAGCTAAATTCCTTTTTTGTTAGTACATGTTTGCAGGACATGGGAGTGTATACATGTATGTAATCACCTTAATTCTAATTCTCTTTTTATGCCTTTTATTTCTCCTTGTTTCCCCTTTCCTCTATCTCTTGAACTCCTTCCCATTTGAGAAAAATCTATCTCACTACTTCCTACTGTGTACCTTTTTTGCCCTTTATATTTTGAGTTTCTCTTGTAAGAGAAGTCAATTATTTTGTAACTGAGGCCTTTAGGCAGTGACTGCTTCAGTCAAGCCTCAAACCAGCTCTCCAGAGTGCACTGCAGGACACTCCTGAGGTGGATGAGTGTGGATGTCGGTAAATTAAGAGCAGTGCCAGTTGGGTTTATCCTACTCAGTCAAGTGTAGTTTCAAGTTTCCACGCTGCCCTGATAAATGTGACACTTGTCTGCTCTTCTCCTCTCATCCTCGTGGCCTCTGAAATGCCTCAAGGATGCCACAAGGTTGTTTTGTTTTGTTTTGTTTTGTTTTGTTTTGTTTTACTACTCTTTGAGACAGAATTTCACTACATAGTTCAGGTTGACCTTGAACTCACTTTGTAGCTGAGATTGGCCTCAAACACACAATGATCTTCCTGCCTCAGTCTCCCAAGTGCTGGGATTACAAGAATGCGCCACCATGCCTGGCTCACCTCAAAATCTTTAAATAGATTTATTTTAACCTGTAGTTTCTTGTTTTTCTTAGAGAAAACAGTCTGAAATGAGAATATCTCTATCTTTTTAACACCAAAAATTTCTCATCTTCCACTGAATCTTAATTATTGATGCTTTCTTTGCAACTTTCATTCCAATTTAAAGAATATCTGTTCAAATTATAAACTTATTTATGACTTCTTTCTACCTAAAGTTATAGAAATAGATGAGTCCTTACTTTGCTCTCAGATGATGTTCATAGAGAGGCTGTGTGACTAGGGCATTGTTTCAGGTAGAAAATCTGGTTCCAAATGAGTTCTTCTACCTCTCAATTTGAGTATCATTGACTTGTTTTTGGAGAAAATAATGTCCTTAGACCAGAATAGGCTAGAAAATTTGGCCTGTGAAGAGTCTTTGCAGCATCGGTCCTTGTCACGGTGACAAGTTGGCCATAAGTTCCAGTAGTTAAAACCATAGCATTTACTTTGAAGGAAAGTTATACAGTTATTAAAGCTCTTTCCCTGACCAATATACAGCCTAGACATTTATCACATTGGTTGTAATTGTGAGATACATACAGATGAAAGATCTATGAATAGAAGATAGGAAAGAGTGGTATATGTGGGTTCAGATCACATGAATTATAATCTGATCTCATAATTAAACTGAGTCACATTGTAACTGGATCTCTTTAGCTCTTGGGTCCTTGTTTTTGGGCAATGAAGATTGAAGCTGACAAACTAGCAAGCAGCAAGTGGTGGGGAATGGCCAAATGCATGTTTATTAGAAAGAGTAAAAGAAAATCTGTTTACCAGAGAGGGATTTCCATAAAGTGGGAAAACCAAGATGTTTAAGTCCACTAGTCCTTCATACAGTTTTTGGTACCAGTGTAGGTGGTAGAAAGCAGGGATGTTCATGGTCACCGGTAGGCCTTTGATGTCCAGAAAGCAAGCTACTTCTTTTGCATTTTACTTCCTTCAAGGTCTATTTTGGAGAACGTCCCATATGCAGCTGAAAAGAATGTATATTCTGATGTTGTGGGGTGGAACACTCTGCAGACATCTATCTGCTAAGTCTATTTGTTCACAGGTTTGATTTAGTTCTGATATTTCTTCACTGACTTTTTGTCTAGTTGATCTGTCTATTTTTGGACAGTGGGATATTGAGATCCCCCATTACAATTGTGTTAGCATTTATTCAATTTTTCATGTCTGTATTATTTATGTAGTTGGATGCACCAGTGCTTGGCACATATATATTTGTGATTATTTAATTTTGAAGGTAGTAAAATACAACAAAACAAGACAGAACAAAGCCAATCAAAACAATGCACTGAAATTGGTACAGAACTTCAGGGCAGAATACCGGGATAACAGTAATAGGTTCCATAGTATATCTTGTTACCTTCACAATAGTTGTCCATTTAATCAGGTATAGCAAAATCAAACCAAAAACAGAACATTATAAAACCAATCAAAACAGAATATTGAATAGAGCAAGACAGTTGATCACTGTTTTGATCACAAAACAGTGAAAACAATATTTGCCTTTAAAGAGAAGATAGAAGGAAACCCCCCATATTTTCTATATTGCATATGGTCTTCCTCCCAAGAGATGCTCAGACCTATGGCCTCAGGTCAGCATAATCTACCCAGCAATACAAGCATTTAATTGCTTTATGTGCCTTTGTTGCTGTCAACTCCAGCTGTCCTCGACACCTTCCAGTTGCTAAACGAGGGTGGGGGAGATGGGACATTTGATTTTTGTGCAGGTAGGCTCACAGGAGACACTGACTTGTTCTCTTTCTGTGATTATTATCTCTTCTTCTTGTAGTCTTTCCTTAATAAATAATTAGAGACCTTTTTTGTCTCTTTTGATTAGTCTTTGTTTGAAGTTCACATTGTCTGCAAATAGAAAACTACTCATGTTCTTTTTTTTCTGGGAGCCTGTGTCATAGAGTATTGTTTTCCATCCTTTGACTTTCAGTCTATGAATTTATTTTTTAGTTAAATGTGTTTCTTGAATGCAGTGTATTGTTGGATCTTGCTTCTTGATCCATTCTGCCATTCTGTTTCTTTTGATTAGTAAATTGAGACCATTATCATGGATGGTTATAACTGATATGTTTTGGCTTTTCCTCCTCATATTATTTTTCCTTTGTTGGTATCTTGTCTCCTTTCTGTTTAATTGCTTGCTCTTATTTTATTGTTTGTTTTATTGATGTTCTTGGAATTGTGGTCTTTATCTCTTTCTAGAAAATATCCTTTGGAGCATTTTAGAGAGCTGGTTTGGTGGCCGTGAATTTCTTCAGTTGTATTATGGTAGCCATTGTTGATTTCCTGTTGTCTTGTTTTGAAATCCTGTGTCACTTGTATTGTTTGTTCTGATCTGTTTTGTTCTGTTTTGTTTTTGCTTTATTCTCTTTAAAATAAAATTTTTAAAAATGTCTTCAGTTATTCTTTGTCATGGCAATATTTTATTTCTCCCTAAATTGTGAAAGATAGTTTTACAGGGTACATTCACATTTGGTTAAGGACCTGTTCTTTGTATCTTACATTTTATTAGTCCCTGATGGTCATTTTGCTTAATATAATCATTTAGGTCCTTTAGTATGTCTCTTAAGCCCTGACTTTAGATGTTAACTATTCAGGACCTGAACCCTATATGCCTAACTTCTTCTATCTTTTTGCCTCAACATGATTTCACCAGGAAAGCCAAACAAATAGTGAGGCTAGTGGACTGCCAAATATGAATTCTATGCCACTTGTGATCTGTAATTTATTTTCAGAATAAGATACTGTGATTTAACTTTTTATGGTTGTAGATTGAAAGCAAGTATCATTGTGAGATAGCCTCAGAAACTCACATTTCCACACCCATACTATATTCTTTCAAACGATGTGACAGCTACAGAGACTTAGGATATGGTATGAGTATAATGTGTGTTGAGTGAAAGGTTGTCAATGCTCCAATGTTTACTGTAAAATAAATGAAATGTTGTCCTTGTTCTAACAGATATTACAGTAGAGTACAGAAAAAGTGGCATCTTACACATGCCCATCATTCTAGATAAGCCACCTAAATTCTTCCAGCAGGCAGACACAGACTTAAGGATCGGAGTGCAAGATCATTTAATTAGTAACTGGGTCTGTGGTGACAGTAGGTCAAAGAAGTCTTTAAACAACAGAAATTTGAACTGAGACACTACAATTTAGTACTTATCTTTCCTTTTCAAATTTTACCAACATATTAAGCTTTTGAATTGGCAAGCAGTGATGAACAGGATATGGGGAAATTTAAAAAGAAGAAGAGGCAAATCATACTGACATTATTAATAAAAGCTTAGAAGTTAGCTTGAGGAATGATGATCAGCATGTAAACAAGTTCCATTCCTTGAGTTTCCCCATGTATTTGACAGTAGTTCCAGTATCTCTAAAGACCAGTTGTGAGGCTGTAGTGGGTGTGTGCAATGAGTGACATCTC
Organism: Dolichotis patagonum; assembly: GCA_004027295.1. Classification (NCBI taxonomy): domain Eukaryota; kingdom Metazoa; phylum Chordata; class Mammalia; order Rodentia; family Caviidae; genus Dolichotis; species Dolichotis patagonum. Next base: position 16,165 of record PVJX010018462.1, read on the forward strand.
TCATGGCCTTAATATGATGGGGCTTGGCATAAGTTTCATAAAATTAATTGATCTCAATTAAACAAATCTGTGAAGTCCAGAGATGGTCAGCCAAAAAGCAGCATTCTGCTCTCTTACTCATCCTCCCAGAAACATGTCCAACCTATAGTGTGAAAGGCCAACATAGAAACACAAGGAAGTACATGGTAAAGTGGAGAGGAGAGAAACAGCGGGATGCATCCATTTGTTCAGTGCAGTCTTTTTTGCATGCAAAAGTCCCAAAGTTGGTTAAAGGAAAAGAATTCATTCTTTTAATACCTAACATATTTCATTCCTGACATAAAAATTCCACTCACAACTTTTTTTGTTTTGTTATGGATGAGAGTTTAAGAGTTCTCTGCTAATATCAGAAAACTCATGCTCTAGCTTAGTATTTCACCTTGCACCTGTTTGAAATACATTCTACAAAGTCTTGATGATGGAAAGATCTTGTTTTTAACATACTTTCACACATTCAACAGAATACTGCACATTAGCTTCAAATATTCTGAAGAGTGCATAAGAGGAGGTATGAATTTCTGCTTTTATGTCCATTTATAACATTCTATTTATTAATTTTTAAAGAGAAGCCAGAAACAAATGTGGAAGTTTTTAAGTCTCAGTTAATAAATGGCTTTTGTTCTGAGAAATGTGTCCTCAGAAAATTCACTGATGTGGAATTCAAACAAGACAGTGTAGCCTACTACACTAATAGGCTATATATGGTGTATATGTGTGTGTGTGTGTGTGTGTGTGTGTGTGTGCATATGTGTCTGTGTATGTCTGTGTATGTGTGTGTTCTATAGCTTATTATTCCTAAGGCCATTATAAACAAAGTAACATAGCATTACTTTGAGCTCTAGCAAAAATCATGCAGACAAATGATTCTATAAACACGTGACTTCCCCCAGCATACATGTATTCAACCTTATAGTGATTTTTCTTATTTGTAGGATTATACTCTAAAATAACAAAAAGAGTATCACAAAATAAATGTGTCAACCAGTAACAGTCATTTATTACCATTTCCAAGTATTATCCCATACATAATTGTTTGTGCTATACTCATATACCACTGCCAGTGTATTAGATTTTCTTTTTGCAACCATTTGCCACAAACACATGAGTAATGTATTGTGCTACAAGGTGACAATGGCTATGAAAACTATGGGTGATAGCAATTTTTCATCTGTATTACAATCTTAAGGCACCACTGTCACATGTGCAGCTCATCAAAGGTAGAAATGTTGTTATGTGTGTATGATTATACTATTTGTTTGCCTATGTCTGCCTAACAAAATTGCAGATGTAATTATTGTGTAGCTTTATTTTTTTATTTTGAAGGTAGTAGAAATGCAACAGAACAAAGCCAATTGAGACAGTGCAGTGACTTCGGTACAGAACTTACAGCAGGTTACCAGGATAACATTAATAGGTACCATAGTATATCTCATTATCTTCACAATAGTTGTCTAGTCAATTAAGTATAACAAAACAAAACCAAAGGCAGAACATTATAAAATCAATCAGAAGAGAATATTGAGTAGAGTAAAGCAATTAATCATAATGAAACAAAACTGAAAGCAACACTTGCTTTCAAAGAGAAGATAGAGGAGACTCCCCATAATTGCTACGTTGCATACAGTCATCCTGCCAAGAGATGCTCAGACCTCTCTCCCCAGTTGTTAACGGTGGAGTGGGGGTTGGGATGTTTGATTCCAAGCCTGTGCACCGGTAGGCTCAAGAGACACTACTGGGTCTCCTCCTGGCTCACGCCAGAGGAAGGTGCTTACCAAGAGGGCGGGTGAATTGCTTCTTTGTGCAGGCTCCTGGGTTCCACCATGGCCATAGCCAGATCTCAAACCCCTTCTCTAGCTTTCTTAATAATTGAAATAAATATAATTCAAATGTCATTAGTAAAAATAATAATTAACTTGCTTGTAGCATAAAACACAAAGGGAGAAGTCAAGCAAGTAAGACATATTCTGACTGCCAATATTAAAGGAAAAAAATAAAAATTACAATTTCATTAACTGGTAGTAGGAAAAAAGAATATCCTATGTACACTAAATGCTACATTTCATAAGGAAAGTCAATCCACTTTTCATATCATTTCTTAACAATAGAAATACCAGTTCACTATTCAGAGCCAAAAACTATAAAAGAAATAACACTGATAAAAGTAGTAAGCATTGGCCTATTGAGAATGAATTTCAGAAAGTGTCACACTGCATTCTCTTCTCTGGATTTTAAAACAACATGTAAATGAATTACTACTACTAAGAAAACATACCCAAAAAGGAAGTAAGACTGCAGCGAGCCTTGACTGACACTAACCTATAATTTTTCCTTAGTTATGAAGCTTCACAGGCAAGTTCACATTGCTGCTATTGCTGCCATGCTGGACTCATTATTGGCAAGGCTCCAGAGTAGCCATTACTTACAGAGGTAGACCAGAGAACATGGGATGGGAGTGACTGATATGTGAATATTAATTGGGCAGATATCCAGAAACATCTCAATAAAGAATCATGTGACAAATTATTAACTGATTTGAACACAGTCTCTGTGCAGGAAATTACAGGGGCCACACAGTATTTGGTAGACCTGACTTGATCATCAGATTTACCACACTCCCTGTAAGCATCTCCTGGCTGATAGCACAAGGAAGGTGCTCTGTTATCACTCAGCTCCAGAAAGGTCCTACCCCTTGTTCCTGGGTCAGTTTTGTTCCTCCAGACAGAAAAGAAGTGAGGGTATGCACCAAAACTTCCTTTATTTGCAAATTTTTTGAAGTCTTGTGTTTAAGTTAATAACTCTGTTTCCACTTTGGGTGCCAAATGCAAGGAATGAAAGAACTTCCTTTATGGAAAGGGAAATGTCTTACTTTTCTTTCCTTGTTGAGACAAAATACCTAACACCCAAAATTAGGGAAGGAAAGGTTTATTTCTTACAGGCCGGAGGTTTCAGTCCTTACTCAGCTCCAGTGCAAAATGACAAGGCTGCGGGGAAGTGGTTCAAGGCCTCAGCAAAAAACAAGGGGGAACAGCAAAAGAGAGACACTCTTTCCTCTGGTTACACTGTATGCTGCCTCCACCCCTAGGCAGGTGTAGCACTTACATCACCAATCCAAGCGCTAGACAACAAACCAATCACAAATGGTAGATTTGGCTAGGTCCATGATTGCATGAGGTTTGGGGGGGGCAGGGAGCATCTGAAAATAAACCATAACAGGAAGAGATAGAAAGTTTCTTTCTAAAAAAACGGGTGTTAGTGGTCTGCACTGCAGGTATTCTCAGTGAACTTACCCAGTCATTTTCCACTATGATCCATCTCCATGTGTTCTTCCCTTTATTTGAGCTTCACTATGCTTCCTGTTAAATTTATATAAAGAGAAATGTGGCATATGGCATTGTATGTCAGAGCTGCACTACAGAAACACTGGTTTCATTGTTTTACTTCCTTTGCAAAGCTGTTCTCTTTCACATATTTAAGAAAGTACTAGAAGAAAAAGCCCAAACAAAACTAACTCAGGAATACTTCTTCAATTTACAGGTTGCAAAGATAGCAGAATTATGGGAAATTGACAATGCATGATAGAGGACCCAAAAGGAAAGAAATATGGAGGAATATACTCACCACTCCACTCAAGGGAGACAGGGCACAGCAATAGCCTCAGTTGTAGAAGTAGGAGCACAGGATCAGGCAGGTGAAAAGCATTGCCACAGTCAACTATAATCTCACAGTTCAGAAGACAGAAGATGAAAAACCCAAATAACTCTATTTACTCTCCACTCCCAGTGGTTTTGAAATCACATATGCAAAATGAAGTCCCCTCAATGGGAGCAACAGAGATCACAGACTGAAATATTTTAGATAATGTCAATAGGCAACCTGTTCAGTAATAGAGAGAATCCAGTATTTAGGTTCAATAAAACCTGAGTCTGAGTTCAAATTCCATGAGATTACTTAACCTCTGTAAGCCTCAGTTTCCTCCCCCTGAAACACAGGAAGAGTAATTTACAAATATCAAGGCAGTCTTGAGAGTACAGATCATACAGCAGGTGTTCATCATTTGTTTGTGTTCCCAGGGACACCAGTGGAGAACTTCTGAGGATAAAGCAAATCATCCCACTCAGTGGAACAGAGTTAACAATGATGGATGAATTTTTATATGACTACAAAGTGAACAGAATTCAAGAGTCACTGATAGTCATGTTTGCCCTGATAGGGCTGGCTGGAAACGCTGCTGTGCTCTGGCTCCTTGGAATTCAAAGGCACAAAAAGGCCATCTCAGTCTACATCCTCAACCTGGCCATATCAGACTTCCTTTTCCTCTGTTGCCTCCTTGTATTCTTCCTGTGGAATCTCATTGATAGGTTTGACTACAAGTACTTCAAGTACATACATGCTGCGGGGATGTGTTTCTACATCGTCAGCCTGTCCATGCTCAGTGTCATCAGCATGGAACGCTGCCTGGCGGTCCTGTTCCCCATCTGGTACCGCTGTCACCGACCAAGATACATGTCAGATGTTATGTGTTCCCTACTCTGGGTTCTGTCCCTACTCCTCACTATCCTGATACACATCTCACATAACTTTCCATTTGGGTTCATAAAACTGGGTAAGGGAATGCGTTTCTTCACAGTTTTATATCTAACCATTTTATTTGTGGTTCTCTGTGGGTCCAACCTGGTCTTGCTGATCAGGATGCTCTGTGGCTCCACGAGGTTGCCATTGACCAGGCTGTATGTGACCATTGGACTCTCAGTCCTTGTCTTCCTCGTCTGTAGCCTGCCTGTTTGTATTATGTCAGTCTGGGGTGACATGATTCAATTTAAAAGTAATTCAAAATTTCAGATCTTTGAGAGGGCTACTTATCTGCTGTCTAGTGTCAACAGCAGTGCCAACCCCATCATTTACTTCTTTGTTGGGTCCTTTAGGCAGAAACAGCAACAGCGGTGGCGGCCACGGTCCCTAAAGTTGGTTCTTCAGAAGGCTTTGGAGGATGTAGGTGAGGGGGAGAACAGTGGAGACTGTCTTCCTCAGGAGAGCATGGAGATGTCAGACCCCGTGGGGAGCAGCTGAGCCGCAGCTGAGCCAGAGGTCACCAAACTCCTTAGACCTAGAGCAAAGCCAGACTCATGGAATACCAGACAGACCATGTAAACAAGTTGACCTCTAGCTCAGTTGCATAACAGCAGGTGTCCGGCCTTGGTGTTCCTCCCTGTTATCCACAGCACAGATAGCTCTGAAAAGATTTTGTTCCCTATGTTCTCAGCAAAACACTTAAGACTTCACACTTTAGACCCCATCATGTGCTTTCTCACTTTATTACTTTGTATAAATAAAGACACTGGGGCCAGCACAGCTGTTGCTGTGCTTCTCCATCAGAGGACCAAGTCCCACCCAGGCCCAGATTTTGTTTTCTTATGTATCTTGTCTTTCTTAATCTCCAGTCACCCCCTCTCAGGACCCCACTGACCGCACAGGTTACAGCAAGATTTCCCTCCAATATACTAATTCTGTAGCTACCGCGTTCACTCAGAAAAGTTGTCCCTCTAGTTTACTTATATAATTATGAAAGCTCACACCCTTATATAGATATAAAGAGATTTAAGTATACAGATAAAGATATAGAGACAGAGGCTTATTTACATATGTATTGTCTTCAGTAATTTTCACATACAGCAACAGTTAAGTACTTGTAACAGAGACTGTATTACTACAAGTATTAAAATATTTAATAGCTCTCGTTGTGTGTGCGTTCACAAATGTGCACACATGCGAGCTTTAACTTACAAATATCTAAGTTCTTTCTGTTTATGTTATCTGGGTAAGGCTGTTGTCTCTGTCTCAGGCTGGAGCTTGCAGTTTATAGGGAAGCTAGAACCAAGAAACACAAGTCAAGACCCACAGGAGCCAACTAGCACACCCACCTGTGTTCTCACTGCCAGCAAGTCTTGAAGAAATCAAGGTTCTTCCACTGAAGTCGGCTTCCTTCATTATGAAGCTAAAGCATACTGCAGCAGGCAATCAAGGAAGCCAAGGTTTTACAAAGAGCATGTGGAGCAGCTGTGGGACCAGCAGTTGGTTCTTGCCAGGAGGCAGCTAACAGGGAAGCAACGACAAACATGAGCACCCTAGGATGCTTGCACCAACCATAGCTGCTGCTTCAAGTCCAAGGATCCAATCTTCATGTGTAACCTAACCAGAAATGTAAAGGGAAGGAAATCTGGTAGTTGTAGTTCAGCTTAGATAAATTGACACTTTTAAGTAATTGCAATCTATTCCTTTTCAACTTGGTTACTTTTCAACCTCTTCAGACCATTGACAACTCCAAATGAAGTGAAAAATCAAGTCTCCCCCTATTTGGATAAAACTACCTAAACTACACCGGAAAAAAGGTAATACACAAAAAATAATTCGTGTTGCCAATAGTTACCATAATATATCACTTTATGAATTGTCTTTTCAAGACCACTGCCATTTTTATGCAGCTATCTCTCTACATTCTTTGTTAAGTTCTTTAAGTATTTTAAATTTAAAAATACTTTAGTTAGAAACCCTCATACAAGCAAGCTCACACTGCCTGCCATGGTTTTTGATCTGGACCCATGTTTCCCAATTAAAGCATCCCAAATAGGAATTACTAACTGCACATAGACAATATGAGATGAGAGTGGCTGATATGTAAGAGGAAATTGGGTAATGTCCAAAACATGTCTGTTAAGAATCTTGTCACAAGGAGGAGCTGACCAACAAGCCAACTAGCCAGCCTTTCTGGTAGGCCACACAGGCCATGTGGGGACCAAGAAGAGAAAAGTCAGCGCCTCCCATGAGCCCACCAGCATGCAGGCTGAGAATCGCCAACCCTCCACCCCCATTCTCCCATAAGCAACCAGCTGGTTCAGAGGACAGGCTGAGTTGATAGTAACTGAGGTACAAAAAGCAACTGAATGTTTATATTGTTTGTTTGACTTTGCAGTCCTGGGGCCGGCGGTCTGAGCATCTATTGGGAGGATAACATTATGCAATATAACAATAATGGGGGATTTCCTTCTATTTTGTTTTTGAAATCCAATATTATTCTCACTGTTTTGTTTTGTTCTGATTGTTTTGCCTTATTCAATATTGTGTTTTGATTGCTTTTATTCTGTTTTGTTTTGGTTTTATTTTGCTATATCTAATGGAATGTACAACTATTGTGACAATAACAAGATATATCATGATAACCATTGTTTTCTGTTATCCAGCTTTGAAGCTCTGTACCAATTTCACTGCTTTGTTTTGATTCAATTGATTCTGCTTTCTTTTGGGCGGCTTATTATCATTAAAGTAAAAACAAATTTTAAAAAAATGAATCTTTTCACAGAAAGACCCCACCCATCACCTCTCGGCCATTGCAGGAACAGTGCAGAGGAGAAAGATCCCTCCCATCGCTAAAGCCACCACTTCACAGGAACTCAAATTTTTTTCTTTCTTTTATTTCTTTTGTTCATTTTCTCTTTTTTCTACATGGCTGGGGAGAACTCCAACCACAAAAAAACTAACCCCATCCCCCAAACCCAGAGACTAAGTTCAGATAATACCTCCAATACTCCTTCCTTCTTTCTTTTCTACCCCCTTCTCTAGTTTTCCAGACCTTGCATGATCATCATTTGTCTGCTAGTTTTGCTTCTACTTCCTTGCCGGCTATCTTTGTTTTCCACACCATTTTCCCTAAATTTCCCCACCTCAGGGTAAAACTACTCTACCAGGGGCAAACACTTTGCATACAATATAATATCTCTTATTTGACTAAAACAACATGTAAATAAGAGCAAGATAAAGGAAACATGGAGATAGATCATTTGCAAATGGGAAGGGGTCCAAGAGACAGAATGGGAGGGAAAGGAGGTAGAGAAAAGAAAGTTAAAAGACTGAAGATGCAGCATGTACCCACAATTAATGCAACATTATGTGTTGTAAACTTGAACTAAAAATAATAATAATAGCAGCTATTATGAAAATGAGGGGAAAGGATCTAAAGATGAAAGAGGAAGGTAAATGGAGAATGTAAAAAGGATAAAAAAGAATCAAGATGCATACATGTACCTATTCCCTAAGATGAATATAAACTTCATCTACTGCAAACATGGACCAATAAAATTTTTAGAAACAGAAACAGAAAATTCTCAGGCAGCTGCTATTATTCTCCCAGATGTGAGCTGGTCCTCTTTCTATTGTTAAAATATGCATGAAAATCTCCCTTTATAGTATAAGCTCTGCTCTTCTACCTTTCCCTCATAGACTCTGCTCCAACAAAACCTTTCATGTCTGAACCACATTCTACTGAAGATCTCCTGGAAGAGAGTATAGAATCGGTGTAAGTCATGCCCTCCACAGAACAACACTTGTCTTCTTTGAGTTATTTCCATACTCTAAATTCAGTGGCCCTCAGACCTCATTCTTGCTTCACCCTAAGCTTCTCTCTAGGTGAGCAGTTTAGCTCAACTCACGTCACACTGTGACTCAAAATGCTTCTCAGTTCTCAGCAAAGCTGTGTTAGTTACTTTTCTCTCATTGCTGGGACAAAATACATGACACCCAAAATGAGGGGAGGAAAGGTTTATTTAGCTAACTGTGGAGGTTTCAGTCCACAATCAGCTGGCTCCAGGGTAGGGTGGCTTGGCACTAGGACAACACGGTCAAGGTAGCAACCAGGAAAAGCAGCCAGAGCAAAAAAGTGGGAAGAACAAACCTCTTGTCCTCTCTTATATTGTAAGTAGGTTACACAAGCCCCAGGGTGGGTGAAGCACTCATATCATCTCCATCTCCTTTTACACAGGCTCAGGATGTTTACAAAGTAAGGATCCGGGCTCCCTCCTGAGTCTCTTAGTTAATTTCTAAACTTCTCAAGTTGACACAATGTATCAACCAAACGAAAGCCATGTGAATGCTCACAAGAGAAGCACATCAGTGGTGCACTTCAGCTGTTGGGGCACTCAGAAATAAGTCTTCTAAACACCTGAGATGTACTAAACAGGAATTATGATGCATGGAGTTTTCTACCTAACACCTTCAATGATGCCTTCATTGTTATTTTTTTCATTTAACCCATGTATTCAGTTAACACTATGCTCTTCCTTCATGCATTCATACATGGAAGGAATATTGAAAACACCTGGGGCTACACATGAAGCTAGACATGGAAATGGAGGTGCCCCTATCTTCAATGACTGACACACTGAGGCATTTCCAATCTACCAGGACCTAGGTTCCGAGCAAAGACCAAGGGTTTCACAGCTAGGTAGAGTTCACTGTGGAGGCCTTCAGCTCACACCAATCAACATGCAGTGGCCAGACACAGGATTCATTTGTAAGCAGTGTTTGTAAATTACAGAAAGTTCCTGAAATGTTTACATGAGCCAACCAGGGGGCGGATGTGTTGTTTCATTAGTCACATCCCCTTTGCTGGGAACCTGTGAAATCTGACCAGATTTGGACTTGAAGATAAGCAACAGCTTCTTAAGTCTCATCACTGACTCTTTCCACACCTACAGAAAGAAATTACCTACCATCTATCCTAAAAAGAAATTATCAACCACGGAAAAATCTTGAGGCAAATTGCATCTAGCGAGAATGTACATAAAAATCTTTTACCACATATTGAGCAACCAACAGAGACTAAGAAAAAAGCCAAAGACCTACAGCTGGATATTGCATCTTGAATGTGAAGGGTTTCCATAGCCTGATCTGTAATCAGGTTTGTACCAAAGTCACCTGCCAGCATGATTTTACTGTCTAAATTTCTGGTAGTCTCCTTGTCAAATGTAAGGACAGAAGAAACTACAAGACCATCAACTCATTTTTCTACTCTTATTTTACAAGTGGTGAAACAGATCTAGAGAGAAATGTATTATTTTCCTAAGGTCAAATAAGTATGTACTTGCAGAATCTGGAGTAAAACAAAAGAAATTATCTGACTAAGTAAGTGTTTGACTGGTGGGACATGGTCTCTGAAAATAAACCTTTGGGTTAAGGACAATCTAAACTATAGTGACTAAAACTCATCTTTGCAAGAGTTGCTACTGATGATTATATCTCCACTTGAACAAAATGAAGAAAAGAGAGAGAGGAAGAGGAGAAAATGTAAATGCCTGTTCTGATGCCCTGATCTCCAGGTAGCCTCAAAACTGCTCTTTCTAAGGGGAGCTGAACAGGAAGCAACAAGTCATTCCTCCTGGTAAACAGCTGCTGCACTAGCTAGAGACAGACATGCCAGAAAGAAAACAAGTCAGTGTCTCCTATGAGCATACACATAGGCTGAGAATCAAATGTCCCACCCACCCCCACTCCACTCCTGTTTAGCAACTGGAAGGTGGTGAAGACAGCCAGAGTTGATAGCAACTAAAGGACATAAAGCAACTAAATGATTGTATTGTTGGGCTGATTATGCTGACCTGAGACAGATATCTGAGCATCTCTTGGGGGGGGATGACTGTATGCAATATAGCAAATATGGGAGATTTCCTTCTATTTTCTCTTTGAAGGCAAATATTATTTTCACTATTTTGCTTTGTTATGATCAAGTGTCTTACTCTATTCAATATTCTGTTTTGTAAGGTTTTATAATGTTCTGTTTTTGGTTTGATTTTGCTGTACCTGATTGAATGGGCAACTATCATGAAGATAACAAAATATACTATGAAACACATTACTGTTATTCCAGTATCCTGCCCTGGAGTTCTGTACCAATTTCAGTGCATTGTTTTGATTGGCTTTGTTCTGTCTTGTTTTGTTGTATTTTACTACTTTAAATTTTTTTTTAAAGCCTGCTTTTTCTAGCAACTGAAGCTATGCTGCATTATTTGAAGTATTTATTTTGTTCAAAATCAAAAACCAAAGATAAACTCACAAAGAAAAAGGCACATTGGTTCCCAGGCCTTAAATAAATCATAATTCAAGAATGTAAGAATCAGGGATAAATTAACCCTTAAAGTCATGTACAGAACAAGTAAGCATTGTCAATACAGCTCACTTCTGAGGTACAGATTGAAGAGCTGTGGAGACAAAAGGGACCTTGGGATCACTTTACTCAAATACTTCACCTTGCAAAACAGGAAATTGTGGATCAGAAAACAAAGGACAGAAAGACAGCTCAAATGCTTTCAGAGGCTATGAAGATAAGTAAGCTGAATCAGGTGGGAGATTTTTTAGATATTTTTATGGTTTATGTTTGGATGTCCCCCTAAGCTTCATGTGGTCATCGGAGGCAGGCCTTTCAAATGCAGATGAGTCTAGCATTTGTGATTGGTTTGTTGTCTAGTTCTAGGATTGGGAGTGTGAGTGCTGCACCTACCAAAGGGCAGGTAACCTGCATAAAACATAAGGGAGGGAAAGAGGTGTGCTTTTTCTCCTTTTTCCCTTTTTGCTCTTGTTACCTGTAGCCACCACGAACAGTTGCCCCTCAGCCACACCACCCCGTGTTGGAGCCAGCTGAGTATGGACTGAAACCTCTAAAAACTGTGAGCTAAATGTATCTTTCCTTCCTTCATTTTGGGCATCAGATATTTTGTCTCAGCAATGAGAAAAAAGTAACTAACACAGATATAATACAGAAACTAGTGCTTTTCCCTTTTGAAAACAACAACATCAACAAAGGTAATGGGTTGACAAATGACAGGTAACACATGGACTCAGTTACAAGAGTGAGGACCACAGTCATGCTCTACCTGCAGGGGCAAGGGCTACCCAGCTCCATTTGGTCTAAGTGAGCTTGCCTTTACCCAAACATCTGATATTATTTTATTTTTTTATACTATAGATTCATTGTTGAAATGCTCCCATTTCTTAAGGATGACAACAAATCCACATTACTTGCAGTCAAAACAAAAAACACTCTGAAGTCTAACTGGGCCTCGCATTTCTGATTTGTGCTGCATGACTAGTTGACAGTGTGATTGGAAGGGAATGTTCCTCTAAAAAGCCCTGAACATCAGTTTCACCTCATCCATCCACTTTCTTTGTGGTCTTTCACAAACCTTGCCTAATATAGCTGTAAGCAGTTCAGTGCCAAAGATAAAAAGCTCAGGAAGCTTCAGAAGAAAACAGAATTGTAAATTCAGACCAGCCAGGGTTAGAGGAACTAAGGAAGCAAGTGATGGACGTTTTCTGTCGTGACACCTAGGGGCCCTGCCATCTTCCACTAGGACCTTCCTATCCTATGTGAGTCCTGGACTAACCAGGAGCTCCTCCCAGGCAGAAAGAGATGCAGAGGTTGTGAAGTCGGTTCTCTGTAGTCTACAATCTGACTCCTCTGTTTTCCAACTCTCTAGAATTGTTCTTCACTGTAGTTTCCAAAATTTATTGATTCTATGTAAAGAAAAATATGCAAATTGTTATTTTTAATTCACTGAGAATAAATATTTTATCCTTCATCCCCTTTCCACAAGCAGTGAACATAGCACCTTGGAAATGGAGCTTTAGGTCCTATGAAAGGTAAGGATTCTGATGCTGAACTGCCATTTAACTCCTGGCTGTATCACTTTTCGAGACTAGGAGCAAGTTTCTGAAACTCTTGTGCTTCTTTTTCCTGTAAATCAAATGACAATAATTGATAAGGCTTATAAGGATTAAATAATGCTAATCATTCATTTAGCAGATGCTGCTCAACTTCTAGTAGTATGATCCTTGTTCTGTCTGAAATCTGCATAACCATCTCTACTTACAGCCAAAGTTCTTCACAATGTAGTAAAGTACTCCTTTTTTAAATTTCCCACGGAGAATTCTCTGTGATCAGGATGGAGAGCCTATTCCTGGAATTACAGGCTATCATCATGCCCATAGCTGAGCTTGCAGAAGAAATTCTTTGAGTCCGTCCCCATTTCACATCTATGCCCTGCTTCTGCCTCACTCTGATAACATCTCCACATCACCCACCATGCTTGCTCAGTACCATTACTGAACCTGTCATCCTGTGGCTCACCAGGTACCACTACCGTCTACTGACACACATGCCAGCTGGCGTGCCCTGGCCTGTTGCTGAACATCTCATAAGGGACCAACTGTAGCTTCCCATCTGGGTACTGTGGTTTTGTTTGGGGTCAAGCTCTTCAATTCTTCATCAGAATATTGGTGTGATCCTTATTTGTGCTGTAATTGGGTCCAAAATACTGCCAGTAAGATTCCTGGGTTGCTCCACTGGTACAGCCTCCCTGGCACTATGTGACCATCTTGCATTTGCTCCTGGTTTTCCTATCTGTGCTCCTCTCTGGATCCAGGCAGAACCTGCTAATAAGATTCCTGGTAGATCTCTGGGATGCAACTGATCAGGCGCTAGACCGTGTCATATATATCTAACTTGAACAGTTCAGATGACCTCTGAACACATTTGAATTGACTGGACCATCCTGTATCTGTTCCTAGTTTTCCTCCATGGCAGCCTGCCTCATGTTGTCCAATGACTCCTCATGTTGTGGCTTCAAACAGATTATAATTCATACTTTTGTGACATCATGGCATTGTGTTTATACTGCCCTGTTTACAGATACACACACTCATCCTTTCCCTCTTCCTTGGTTCATACAGGTACTGACTATAACAGCATACTTTCAAGTTCCTTCTCCATTGCGCTCCATAATACCCTCCCAAGGAGATGTATGTGGAGGCGGCTGTTTCCAAAAAGCCTAAAGAAGTTGGGAAGCAGGAATGAAGAGCCTCTTCCTGGTTATCAGATAAGACTTTGCGAGTGAATTCTGCCTTCCTGCCCATGGCACTAGTCTGCCTTTCTATCCTCAGACCTCTAAAATGTCTCCATAAACCCTCGATGTATTCAAATGGATTTTTTAACTTATTAGTACATGTCTGTAATACATAATGACTACTTGCATTGTGGGCATTTACTGCATGTACATGGTACATCTTAATTCTTTTTATGTCCCTTTTCTTTCCTCTCTTTCCCTTTCCCCCCACCTTCTGATCACCATCCCATTTGCAAAAGATCTATCTCCATTTCCTTTAATCTTCTTTTGTTTTGCCATTCAATTTATTTATACTTTGGTTTTCTCGTATGAAAGAAGGAGGGCTAATTTTAGAATACATAAAGAACTCAAAGAATTAGACTCCACAATAATTTTTTTAAAATTCATCAACAAATGAGCAACTGAAATGAATAAACACTTCTTTGAAGAAGAAATACAGAAGCCCCATAAATTCATGAAAGAAAGATGCTCAACAAGGCTAGCCAGCAAATGGATTTTAAACAAGACTTGTCAGGTTTTCTCAGAGAAAGTGTTTGCTTGAAAGTAGAATATTGCATTCCTCTCTAGAAAAAAGAAAAAGAAAAACATTATCTTCTCTAAATCTTTTTTCACTCATTAGTCTTTAATTTCAGTTTCACTGCAATGGAACAAATTGTCCCCTAAACCACAAAACTATGCTGGTAATTGCTCTACACATGATGGGTTTTTTTAAGAGATTTCTTTTTCTTTTCTCCCATATTCTGTTCCTGTGAGAATCATATTCCAGTCTGTGATTAGGGCACTGACACATATACAGAACTTTGTTCTGAGTGAATGAGTCTATGAGCTCATTACATCACTAGACCTTTTAGAAAATGTACTTTAAAATGACCTCTCTGCCTGTATAGGAACAGACCAGTGGGTTCATCGCAAGTCCTCCGGTGACATTTATCCCTGACACAGTGACAAACTATATTTGGACTCAGTGATGAAAATCATAGCTTTATCATTGAAAATTAGTGTTTATGTAGATCTTACCCAGAGCGATGTGAAGTTTAGAAATAATTGGACAAGTCCTATGTGACATTTCAATCTCAGTGTTGTTTTCAAAGTGAAAAATACCCTGGAAACTTGTTACAAAGCATTTACAGATTTATTAGGTATTGGAAGAATGGTAAACCCCCAACTTTGCAATGATGCTTCTGATTGTGACTTTCCTTCCCTCTGATGGCCAGTCCTCCTGGGGAGTAGATTTAAAATAACTGACTTTAAACCAGGAATCAAGCTTTGCCTGGGAACCAGTGCCATGAGCAGACCCACGGCAGGTCCTAGGACAGCCATACCCCACCTCCTTCCGGTGCATGCATTGGCAAACCAGAAATACCAATGCTTCCTCCCCGCCCTGCCTGTAAGCAACCAGCTGATCTGGAGAAACACAAGCGTTAATGATAGCTATCAAGGTGAAATGCAGTTGGATGCCTGTGGTGCTTTAGTGTTTCGTTGACCTTGCAGGTCTAGGGCCAGTGGTCTGATCATTAGTTCAGAGAATAGCAGTATGCAGTGTGGATTGCGGGGATCTCCTGAGGGTTTTAGCCATTGTTGATTCCCTATGGTCTTATTTTGAGGTCCTATATCATTTTTATTGTTTTGTTGGGTTGGGTTTTATTCTCCTTTGTTTGATTATGTTAAATCTGATGGTATCAGCAGTGATTTCAGAGACAGCAAGATATATTATGCTGGCAATTTTGGATTTACTATTAGCTTGATTCAAAGTTCTTTACTGCATTCATTGTTTTGTTTTTATTGTTCCTGTTCTGTTTGATTTTTACTATATCTATAGGTATCTGCAGCTATTTTGAAGATGTCAAAAGGTATTATGGTAACTATTATTGATTTTGTAATGTTTTGAAGTCCTGTATCACTTACACTGGTTTGTTTTGATTGGTTTTATTCTGGTTTTTATCCTTGGTTTTATCTTCTTTAAAATAAAATTAAAAATTGTCTTTTTATTTTGAAAAAATAAAAAAATAACATAAAATAACTGACACATACATAGTCACATTAATTATATTAATAAAGCTAAGGGCCAGTAAAGAGTTCCGAACTATCTGGTATCAGCAAGAACTCAAGCAGAGAGGCCATTATGAGATGTTATAACAACAGAATAAATCTCTGCAGATCAAGCTTTGAGGCTATGAGATATATCTCAGAGAAGGGAGTTCATAAGTGATTTCTGAGAATTCAGCAAATATAAAATGTACCTTGGAAAGTGATACCATGCATCATTTTTAATTCTCTCAACCAAATATATTGATTGCTTTTGTAACAGTTCAGCTCACAGAACTCAGTTTTCCTAACTACAAAACCAATGGTCTCTCCAGTCCAGCACTCTGTATCCAAATGTACCCCCTTGACTTCCACATACCATTGTAGTCTGCAAGTGAGGGCTTCCTACAAATGAGAGGAAACAGAATGAGTGATTGCAGTGTATGTCCAGGCAGCGTGTTTCATTGTAACTCAATCAGTTAAGTATGATGATTATTACAAAGTACACCCTAGGAGTCTAATAATTTCCTCAGTTAAAAATTTTGGCTAAAGATTTTTCTCAACAGGGTGGGCACCTATGAGGAAACTCCAAGCTAGGAAGAAAAGAGATGGTTGATCTTTAAATTAAATTAATATTTTTAGTCCTCACCTAAAAATAAAGCACTGAAACCTTTTGGTAGTTTGAAACAGACAGTGTATTCACATTTGTGCAACTACTTATCAGAAAATTCATAATAAATTCTACAAGTCATGTGGAAACACTTTTGAAATGAGTTCTATAGTATCTATATTTTTGGATAAATCTTACACACCATATTATACATTGAAAAAATAATACACATAAATTTTGGAATCTTGCAAGAGTCACAGAGAGAAGGGAAGTAAGACTGGACCACTACTTGTATCTAATTTATTTTTTTAAAAAGAAATTGGTGACAAAAAATTTTATATACACTTAATGTTACTGGTGCTAGAGTTAATGTTTACTATAGTATTGTGTTCCCTAAAGTCTGTTTTGTAGACTCCTCCACTGACAATCCTGTCTTCATTGTGATAGTTACATTGTCTACCTTGACTGTCCATCTAGTACCCTAACCTCTCCATCCTTAGCACCTTCTTCATTGAACTTGTCATTCATTCCATTCTAACCATCTATTTTGACCACTGAATCTTTCCTCTTCTCAGTACTCATATTGATATGATTTCCAAAGTCTCAATTTTATTAATAACACTCATTTTTCCTCTATACAACAGCTTTTCCCAAAGCCTCCTCTCCAAAGACCTTCCTATTCCACCTACAGTGTTTCAAGCCTCTTGACGTGACATGTTTCACTATCACTTCCATGCTTGCCACTTTTAGATTGCACAACCTGTTGTTATAATCACTAATTTAATACACTCTCCACCCATTGCTATGCTTCCGACCACTTCTTTGACACACAAAAGCTTTCTGGTTAAACCCAATTATTATCCTCTTCCTATCTGGTGTTGGGAGTCATGTGGATAAAATGTATACTAATTTCTTTGTCTCTCAAAGGGGAAGATGGCTTGTGCATTTTTTTATCTTGGACTTCAGAGATCTTTTATCGAGGACAAAGCAAACAATGGGAGGTTAAAGAAACTAATACAAAAGTAGGCAGCTCAATGATGAACTAAAGAAGTTTCAAAATTGCTACTTATACTTAAGGCAATTTTGAAAGTGAAGTCTTACCCAAAAAGCATTTATATAGCATTGAAAAAGTGCTGAAATAACTTGGATTAACAGAGCTAAATTATCTCTGCAAGATCTCTACAGCGGGGACCTGTTTTCAGCAGGTAAGCCTATTTACAAGAAAGAACCTCTTACTCTTGTAACATGGTCCTGTATTTAGAGAATGGCTGACTTACATCTTTGTAGAGTTGATCTGTAAGGCCTCAGTGCTCCCATAAACATTTCAGGTAGACCTACTTCCACTGGAGAACTATTTACACTGCCCTGTGAACACACATATGTATACACCTCCCCCTCCAAATGCCTGGAGTGAAGGGGCTATGGCTCATTAGATTTTATATGTACAGTGACAATTAGTAGGCATTCAATGTTAAAATGCATGAATGTTACAATTATTTTACACCACTACTTACATTTCAAACATTCTCATCTTTATACATCCCAAATTAAGAACACCAAACTGCTACACAATATAGTGCTTTGGGGACTTTTTAACATAAATAAATACACCACATTTACTATGTTTCAGAGTAACTGCACAAATTTAGCATTCTCCTTGGAATGATAAACTTGCTTGGAAGTTACTTTATTCTTTTCCTCATTTTCAAAAGTGCGTCTCCTAGTGCCAGCTGCTTTTCTCAGATGGACCGCTTGGTTTTGGACTGAACATTCTGGCTGTATCACATCATCATAGAGTTCTTTTGTTTTTTCTTCTCTTTATTTGTGGAGCTGGAAAATGTATTCATTTTGGTTTCCTTTCTCACAAATTCCTTTTGGTCTGTCTTTCCAGCCATTGCAGTTGCCAGTCGTGTCTCCTTGTCAGACTTAGGCTTTTTATGAAGGCGTTCAATGTTTCAAAGAGACAGTAGTTCACCCCTGGAATCCTCATCACTATCTGTTTCAATGTATTTCCTCTTTTGAGCTTTCCTCAGGGTGGCAGGGAGCTCTTTCCTCATTTGGGTCATGTGGATTTTCTGGAAGCCCTCTTGAGTCAAGACCTGACTGGTGCTGATGGCTGCGGCCTTGGTCTTCCGCTCCTCCATGTCCATGCTGCTCAGTTTCTGGGAGCTCTCTTGCTCTTCATTGGAAGAGTGGTGCACATTGACCCATTCACCGTCAGCCGCCTCCTCTTCACTGAGACGGGTACTTTCCCGCCTGTCTTCATCATTTTCAGCATCCTCTTCTTTCTCAATTTCCAGAACCTCTGGTCCTAGAATGTAATCCTTAGCATATAATTCATCATATTCTTTTTTTTTTATTTAAAAGAGAATAAAACAAAAGGGGGCAGTAGAGAGCAGATCAGAAGAGGACAACATAGGCAACACAGTACTTTACATTAAGTCAACTGGACATCAACAGTATCTAACACCATATCTCTTACTCTGCTATAGTTGAGCACAGTTTCAATTACAACAATATCAAACATAACACAATAGTATAAAGCCATGCATATAGTGAAAGAATTCCAGGGCTTTCTGAACCGAATGACAGAAAATGATCAATGGGTATTATAATATCTCATTTTTGATATAAAAGAAAAAAATTTGTTTGAACTATCACACATATTCAAATTCCAATGAGACACAATGTGGTAGACAGAACCAATGGTAATAGAACAAAAAAAAAGCATGGTAGGACTTCTAAGAAGGATAATATTAAATCAGCAATAGCTGTCATAATGTTTTCTTCAAAACAGCTGTTCATATCATCACGTATGATATGGTCAAACAAAACAGGATAACACCATTCCAACTGATGATTTAAAACTTTGAAAGACTTCGAAGCCATAAGATGGGGCCTCATGCTTACCATAAAGTCTTACATACTCTTATCAAATCTCATATTAGGGAGATAATATGGTATTTACCCTTGTGAGTTTGGTTTATTTCACTTAAGAGAATGGTCTCAAGTCGTGTTCATTTATTTATAAATATCTCGATGTGATCATTCTTTATAGCTGAGTAGTACTCCATTGCATAAAAATGCCAAAACTTTTTTATCCATTCCTCAGTTGATGGGCACTTAGGTTGTTTCCAAGATCTGGCTATTACAAATTGTGCTGCTATAAACATGGGTGCACATAAATCACTGTGGTACGATGTTTTCAGTTCTTCTGCAAATATGCCTAGAAGCGGAATAGCTGGGTCAAATGGTACTGCCATACCCAGCTTTTTGAGGAATCTCCAGACTGACCTCCACAGTGGTTGCACCAGTCTACACCCCCACCAACAGTGCAGAAGAGTTCCTTTTTCCCCACAGCCTCTCCAACACTTGTTGTTGGTAGTGTTTTCTCCCTTGACCATTCTTTCTGGAGTGAGATGGAATCTCAGTGTGGTTTTAATTTGCATTTCTCTCATGACTAATGATGATGAACATTTTTTCATGTATTTATTTGCCATTCATATTTCTTCATCTGAGAACTGTGTATTCATTTCAAATGCCCATTTTTGGATTGGGTCTTTGAATTTCGAGAGTCTGATTTTTTTTAATTCTTTATAAGTTCTAGACAAAAGTCCTTTGTCTGAGGCGCTTTCCATGAAGATTTTTTCCCAATTTGTGGGTTTTCTTTTCACTCTGCTGGAAACCTCTTTTGACATGCTGAAACTCTTTAATAAGATGTGGTCCCAGTTATTGATTCTGGGAAGTACTTCCCGTGTACTTTGGTTCTTGTTCATGAATTCTCTTCCTACCCCTATATCTTTGAGGTTTTTACCTACTTTGTCTTCCAGTAGTTTTAGTGTTTCTGTTTTAATATTTAGATCTTTGATCCATTTAGATTTTAGTTTAGTGTATGGTGAT
>PVJX010018463.1:0-36460 GCA_004027295.1 Dolichotis patagonum
CATGTGTAACATAGTGTTTTGAAGAACGTACACATTGTGGATGGAAAGTATGGCGTTGAGTTTCACGGATATTTTGACACCAGTTTGGGGTTTAGAAACTTCTGCCAATTCACTTCTTCGTTTTCAGCGGTGTTTAGAGTAGCTGCAGTGAATAAACAACAGACTTCCAATTAAGTGAGGTGTGCCAAAGTATCAACAAAGTGTTTATCTTTGTTTTCTCTCTCTTCCTCTCTCTCCAACTTCGATAAACACCAGCAAGGGCCCTGGGGTTCCTGGCTGCGTGGGCGGGCACGCAGACGTACGCACACGCCTGGTGCAGATACCGTGCTGAAGCTGATGTCCCTTCTCCTCGAAACTGTATCTTTTTGACCTGGGTAATCATCACACTGGGGTTCCCCCCCCCCCAAACATTCTCTGCTTCTGCCTTTGACATTTTTCTTTGGCTACTTTGTTTACTGTCGTACAACTATTGTCTCTAGGTCACACTCATGGTGTGATAACCTCTTATTTCAAGATAACCTTTCCTTGCAGACACATTAAACTAATCTCACTGACGGCAGTTCTTGCATAGATCAAAAGTGTCCCCCACACACTCCCCACAAAACACAAAACTATAATGATCCTTTCATTGCTAAAAGGTGCTTTTAATTATTTGCATGATGGGGCGGGGTGTTAATGGGAAATCTGTATGCATTGTGAAGACTAAATCACGCAATAGAAAGGGCCCCGGTAGAGAGAACTAAGTGTCTACAACTCATGGTCCATGGACAATGACAAGTCCTTTCCTGGAAGCAGGTTTTAACAACACCAGATGGTCCTGCAAAAGCCCTTTAAAGAAGGGGCAAGACTTCCAGGAAGATGAGGTTTGAGGACTCATATCCAGGGGCTTTGCTTAATTCTCACTTTTGTTTGGAACCAACCTCGGTAGACTCCAGTGAAACATGCACTCAGTCACCAATACTCCTAAACACACACTTTCCTTACAGTAAAAAGCTGCACGCCAGGAACAACGGGAGCTGCGAAGTACATCTTCCTAATGCAAACCATTTATTTGATCTGAACATGCTGTGTAACACACAAGTCACACTGCAGACCTTTATGCTGGAACAGAAATTAACATGCCTGAAGCCCATGAACATTAGGGAAACATAACCATTGAGAAACTAAAAAACATCCCAATATTCCAAACTTGAAAGAAAAGGAAAGAAAAAGAAAACTTCCTCTGACTTGTTTCTCTGAGAGAAGTGACTTTAAAATATTCATTACCTGGGTCCACACTGCGGAATTCAACACGTCAGAAAGACGGTGGAGCGTGGCTCATTTTCTTTTTGCACAGACCTACAAGATGGCAATAGAACTGCCCAGAACAAAACAGCAGCTGCTGCCAAAAACAACATTCATCTTCTCTTTCATCTGGCAGCCTGCTATGGAAGCAGGCAGCTCCTCTGCAACCCAAATGTGCTTTGGAAGATAGCCAACCGACTTAGTTACCTAGAGCCAGCAAAGCAAGTTACCAAGACACAGGTACAGTAATTAGTCTCCAGTCCAGGGCTTCTGAGGGCTTATGAACCATATCCTTGAAGAATATTCTTGAAGTAAACCAACAACAGGATTCTCATTTGGCAAATAACCATTTAGTTCTTGATGACTTAATTCTTTTCAGGTTTTTTTTTCACTGATTAAAAATTTACCATTAAATATTATGAAGGAAACACCTAACCATCTTATACTGATTGAAACTGTCTTCTACTTATTGTCCAGTAATTTCACAGGGACAAAGGAAACATTTAGAAGTCTGATTTATTTTTGACACTTGACTGCTATCATGAAAGCAGATGTTAACCGGAAAGCTAGCCGAAAACTCAAGGCGGGTTTAAGCGGAAAGTGGTGTGCTGAAATCTTGTGAAATAGTCTCTTCTACCACTGTCCACCCTTCTGTGAAGATTCAAAATAAAAATATTTTAAAATTCTAGTGATCTCTCATATGGGGAGGGAATTTTAAAACAAATCTAGAAAAGAACTGATATTAAAAGGCAGACAAATGTTTTTCTTCAATATAATAAAGAAGTTTAAAAATTACAAATATTAAACCTATGGAGGAAACAAATCACCCCAAAATAGTCCTTGCTATATATGTAAGTAAGAATTAATTAAAGGAGAAATACCTGTATCTATTGAGGGCACATATTATTTCTTATAACACTGGCATCAACCAGGTATATTACTACCCCTCTTCAGATGAGAATGTCATTCAGGGAGATTAAGGAACTTCCTTACAGCCACTCGGCTAGTAAATTGCTGGGTTGGATTTAGACTAAGACCTCCACTATGCTAGAAAGCAAAACACGGGACTCATGGGATAATAAAACTGATTGAACTTATACCTCATAAACTGTTAAACTGTATTTAAAATTATGCTGTAGACACCATAGACCCTTTTACCAGAGTCAGTTTCTAACTGAAACCACAAGTCCTTGTTAGGATGAAATAAGCAGTGCAGACAAAGCAAGTTACACCAAAGTGTAGAGTTAGAAAAAAATATTATAGAGAGCTAGAAGGAAGGGAGAAACCCAAAAAACAGTGATAAATTGCTCCTCCTGATAAATAGGCACCTCGCTTTCAGACATCTAACTTCTTCTTCCCCACACCACTTATGCAATCAACAAATATGGAGCTCCTGAAAAGTAGGTAAGGTAAAGACACAGTGATTGGCCTCAGGAAGCGCAAGCTCCTGGAGAACACAGCAGGGCGGATCGGCATGGGAAGACCGCCCAGGAGGCACAGGTAAACCCGCCCTGGGGACACAATGAGCTTTCAATGAATTGAGATGTTCAGTATGCTAACAGATCTTGAAGAAGAAGGTCAGGATAGATTCTGGGAGAACAGAAGTCACCCCCCCCCAAAAAAAAGTGAGGGAACAAGGTGATTTCACAGTTTCCAGTTTAGACTACCAACTGGAAAACAAGTTTCAAGACACGAGCAGTAACAAAGGAGGCTAGAAAACATGCGACAGCTTTCTCAATTTTGCTAACTGATTTTTATTTTATTGTACAGGAACTGGGAAGTCCTTGAAAGACATTAAGCAGGGGAATGTCAAGAGCTGATTCAGCACTGAAAAGTTTACCAGGCATCAGAATGAAAGGTGGAACTAGTAGGGGTGGGGAACAAACCCAGGGGCACAAGCCCAACTAGGTCACTCCTGCCATTCAGAGTTGGCAAATGAGGCCTCCATAGGACAACAGCAGTCAGAACGGAGAGAAATGGAAAGTTCAAGTGGATAGGGAAGCAGAATGTGACTGACAGAAAGCGCACGGGGCAAAGAGGAAACAAATGAATTTCAGATTACGATGTGGGTGACCGGATTAAAAAGTGGGGCTATTCATGGAGCCAGCTATGCAGAAGTGGCAACTGGAGATTGGGGGTTATTACCAAAAACCTTACGAAAAACAACATACAAGTAGGGAATTCTGTCATGAACAACAGACATGAACAATAGATGGGAGAATGAGAAGGCAGATAATACACAAGAGCAAATCAGGTGATCATGGGGTACAAGGGAGGGAAAGAACAAAAGAGAGGGACTGCTGAAAAAAACAAGCACTAAAGGATGACAAGATGACAGTGGCTGGAGGGTACCTAGAAGGGCTGATCTCTCTGAGGAGACTTCCCATGGAGTCACGGAACTGAAATCAGAGGAAGGGGACAGACCACAGGAGTGGAGGTGGGTGAGGGCCCCGCAAGGACACCCTAGGATGAAGAAGAGCACTATCTGGAAGAGCAGAAGGTTTATTCTCCTCTTGGTAGAAGGAAAGACGCAGTTCTGAGGAAGTGGAGTCCAACTGATAAATTAAGCATTTCTCTTTCTTAAATAGGCTAGGAAGAGAGAATGACTCACCTCTGGTTAATGAGACCCAAGTAAGCTCAGAATGTGACTGCGACAATCCCTGGAAAGGTCTTGCCATGATAGAATAAGCATTTGTGGCATTGTAAATTATTTTGCTAGTGACTGTGGTTTTAAAAAAAAGTTGTTAGCTATTCATAAATATAGCCCTTTATTAGTTAAAACAAAGAGAGGGAGAAAAATCCCCAACACAATATAATTTATTTTGGGGAATTATAATTTACTTTAGGAAGCTAGTTAATGACTAATTCAAACAAATTCTTAAAATGTCATAGGTAACAAACTAATCTAGAAAGCTGTTTGGATCCCAAATAAATTTTGAACTAAGGATTACACTCTACTGCTGACTCTACTGGCTAGAAGGAAAAAAAAAGGTGTATTTCCAAAGATGAACAGGTACCCAACATTGGGTACACTATGAGAATAGAGTAAAACAAAAACAAAAACAAAACCTTTGCGACAGTTTTGAAAACTACATACCCATCTCCCGCCCTCCGTGGCACCAGTTCCTTTTGACTGGCACCGTTCTCCTGGCCAGTGGTGGTGAACCTATGGCACATGTGTTGTTTTTCTTTTAAGACAAAATATGTTAGTGTATGAATTGTTTTCTCTGAACTAAAACCTCAGTATTCAGGCTTACTTGTACTTTGGGATATATAAGTGAGTTTTGGGTTACAGTTTGGGCACCTGTCTCTAAAAGGTTCACCACCACTGTCTTAAACCAATTAGTTGCTCTTAAAATTGAAGCACTATCATAGGCAAGAATCTGACAGTTCTAAGTATCCAAAAGCACCTGTAAAAAACTAAGTTGTAACTTATACTGTTTCAAATATGTGACTTGCTTCTGAAAGTGTGAATCAAAAACCTACGATCTGAAGAAAATCTGTAAAATCTCTTGACCTCCAAACACTTCAGCGATAGAAGATGGGCATGTACTCCAGTTACCACTTGAGCCCATTTGCCAAATCTGAAACTGAAGGTCTCAACTTCCCGGAACTTCCTGTGATTTCCCCACACTCTATGGAGGCAATTAGATGTCCCAGATGGACTGTCAGTTCAGCTACTGAGAATCTGGTAAGTTTGGTCTCACGGGGCTGTTTAATTTTTTAAAATAAACTTAATCTGAGGAAGCAGCTTAGGCAGTCTCCAACGGTCTTGTTTTCCCACCTAGACTTTTTAATCATATCAAAATAAAGTCATTATAATCTAATTGCTCTCAAATATATGAAAACCAGTGGAGTTAAGAGCTTGAGCTCAAAGGCCATAGACAATCTTGATCATTTTCTCCATCACATGAGATGACAAGTCTCATTTGCAAAGGTCACAAAACTAGCTTTCCAAATTATGCAATGTGTGCTGGACACATCGACTTTGTTTTGCTGAACTGAACAGACCACAGAAGTATTCTCCCTGTCACTGAAGGCACCCAACAGAAAAGGGGAGTGTGCTCTCTGTGTTCACAGGAAAGTGTAATTGTTTAGGGTGTTTACAGAGAATGCAGATGCCTGAGGATCAAAGAAAACCCCAATTTCTGAGGGTGCATCTTAGTGCTGTTCATTTTTTTGTTGCTGTTTTTTTTTAAGCACATGTTTATAATATAAAATAGTGATGTTGATTTTAAGGAAATGGAGCATGCATATAATATGCCTTGATCATTTAAATCGTTTTTTCCTTTTATTTCTCCCCCCTGCCATGACACTCTTCTATTTTAACAAGCCTTTCACATAGTTCTTATCCTCTCTCTCCAAGATTTGAGACAGTTTTAGGTAGCTTATGGGTGCTACATGGTTAGAGGAAAATGCAATATCTGAAAAGATATATAAGTTTGCATTTTGTTCGATGACTTTTAGAGTCTTCTGATTTTGAGTAACTTGGTAAAGAAAAGTTAAACACAGTGAGTGTGAAGGATAATGTGCTTCGGCTCTTTCAAATCTCATTCCACCTCTCCCAGAGCACGACTCCTGTACTTTTGTGGCCAGAAATCTAAAAACTCCATTTCTCCTGATTGCTTTGCAGGTTGCTATGGTTGCTGATATGACTTCGGATCTACCAGTTGAGCAGGACCCTGAAAGATTTCTTATGCAAAGGAAAATCCTTGAGGAGAGGTTGGATGCTGTGCATGTATTTTGCGGGCTTGAGCAGGAATGAATCAGCAAGACTTTACAGTCAGTGCCTGCGCTGGTTTCCTGCACGGGCTGAAATAATTTTATGGGGACTGCATTAGGCTCTCTGGATCCTGAGTCCTAGGAGATCCCCACTAGCTCAGTGTGCTGCCTGTACCTGCAGCCTTCCCTTTGGATCTGTAAGTCATCCAATACAATGCAAGAATCCCTTGCTGTTTTGAACCAGTAGCATTTACTGTACTGTACTGTACTATCTGCAACTAACCCCTAAAAAAGTACTGAAAGGAAAAAGTTACTAAGCAATTATTCCTCCTAAAGTTTCTACTAAACTTCTTAGCAGCTTTCCATTATTAGTTCACAATTCCAATTATAAAATAAGGATCGTATTAATTTTTTTAAAAAGCAACTTTAGATTGGCAATCCAAGACAGTTTCAATACAATTCTACAACCCTAGCAGACTAAAGGATTTACTGGGTTTGACATGCTCAGGACACGTCCCTCTCTCTGGTAACAATGCATTTCCAGCCAGGATCACTGACATGCTGGAATGTGTTCCTCTAAAACCCTTCAACTGCAGGCTCAGAGCTAATGAAGGTGATGATGTTTGAAATAGAAGACAGTCATCAAAGAAAGACCTGGTTGGCATCCGTCACATTCAGTAACCCTCAATAAATTTTGTCACCTCTCTGAACCGCCACCCTGATGGTGATAACATATCTTTTGATTTTTGAAACAAATAAATCAGTGTTACATAAAATCATCCACAAGTGTTCTGGCGGATACAGGAGAACATTACATGAACGTTAATGGTAGTTATCATTTTATTAGTAGCATAAATCCCTTACACATTGAACTCAAAATCTGTACTGACAGTAAATGACACAAACTCATTCATGCTCTGCTTCCCACAGAGATTATCGATCCATACAGGAAGGTGATAAAAAGAGGTTGTGAAACTGCCCTGGCGGCTTGCATTTAGATCAGCTCTCCCAAAGCAAGTAGGTTGTTTTCTGCCTGGTGTAAAAGTGAGGCTGGATTGTTTGGGCAATGGGTGAATGTTAACCTAAGCAGCAGAGTTTCAAAAGTCAACTTTAGCTCCAGTAATAAGTCCAAGACAGCTTTAGAAAACAGGGTGTTTACTTTTGCACAGGAGCGGTATAGCATGGGGGTAGGGTGGGGGAGGTAGGGGTCTACTTTAGAGTCAGACTACATGGTTTTTCATTGCTGCCCTGCTGCTTAGTGACCCTGTGGCTTTCAAAAAGTTATTTAATCTATCTGTGTCTCAGTTTCCTCGTCTGCCACATGGATATAATAAAACGTACCAATTTAAATGTTTGTTGAGGATTAAATGGAATCAGACATATAAGGTACTTGATACCTGACAAATATAAGCCTTAGAGCTATTATTTTCAGCCCCATGCAGAACAAGCATTCCTAATAAAGTCATTTCCAAACTTGAAGGATGGTGGTTCACCCAAAAGTCTGCATATTCCCCTATTTTTTCCATTCTCCTGTTTCTTCATCTGGTCTGTCAAGTTCTATCATTTTTCTACCAGCAAATGAAATCTTGAAACCTTTACTTCTGGCCATTTCTTGTTGGAGCACTTTAGCTATCATCAAACTCCATCACCTTTTACTGGAGGGCTGACTATGAGGACCCTGGAAATAGCCTTTTTGACAGGCATGTTTGATATTCAGAACAAAGTGTTGTGGGATTATAATGACCACCGTTCATGAAATTTCCCAGGGTCTTTCCAATGCATTCACAACACAACTTGATCTCCTGACCAAAATCTACAGTAACACTGGCCAGTCTCCATAACTGTGTCTCACCAGGCCTTCTATGACCACCACGCCATAGCCACACTGGCTTCTCTTATGTTTTTGAAATGCCAGAAACATGCTCCTCCCGCAAGCTTTTATCCTTGCTGTTAATGGCAAGACCTTCTGGTTATTCTGGACTTAGTTCAAGCATCATCTTCTTGGGGAGCTTTCCCAAGGACCGCATCTTACAGAGTCCCTCATATCATATATCATATCATATTATAGTTTTATTTCACTCAGAGCAATTTTCACTCTTATAAATAGCCTCAATAACCCAATTAGTTTACTTATCACTTGTTCCTCTTAACAATATGAAAAAATGGTATGAGAATGAAGATTGTACTGCTATTCATTATAGTTACCTTGGGCACCTTGAAGAGGTTCTTATTTACAGTGCATGCTTTTCCGCATTTGTGGACTGCATGTATTGCTCATAAAGAATTCTCATACAGGTAAGTTCTCATCTCCAGATCATGGTAGTAGCAATATCTGAGTCATTTGTATTGTGAATTAACCCCACTATATGAAGTGGGGCAAAGATAAATTCTGACTAATGTACATTTCAATTCTCAGCAGAAGGTGTCCGTATTTACACAAAGGAATTGCAACACCACCAGCTGGTTTAGCTTATCTGTCTCCTGCACTTGAGGGTAAGCACTAGAAAGTAGGCATTTTCAAGTTTTGTCTAGAGTGGGTAGAACAGTGCTGGGTGTGCAGAAGTCCCTTGTAAATATTTTTGAATGAAAGAAGGATAAATGGAAGGGTTTTGCTCATCCATTGGGTATAAGCCATTTTTGTACTCTTTCTTGGGTCCTGCTAAATCCTAGATCAGCTCATCAATTAGCTAAATGCTTCTTGTTTTCATTTCTAATTTTCTTTCTTCTAGATTCACATAAATGTATATAAGAAGAATATAAAACCAGAAGTAGACTCCAAACTGCTTGACGATTAGGGAGAACGTAACTATTTGCTTATTACTGTATCTATGATCTCTAGCATGGATTATAAAAAATGATAAATACTTTTTAAAGAATAAGCAATCATTGGAAACTGACACTCCTGGTCGATAGTGCCGAAGTGTGACAACTGAATGTGCTGACCTGGCTGTAAAATTCCCGGAGCTCCCTTTCTGAAGAAACTAGATAAGTCTAATAAAATAGACTTACTTTCTTTTATTGGCCCAGCAAAGGTGCATAAAAATAACTGGTCTGAAACGTGGACACTGCCCTACAGTAACTGCAGGTGTCTGACAGGTCTACAGATTCATGGAGATATAAATTTCTCTTGTCTCCCCACAGAGGAGCAATTTATCAAAATCTCTAAAGCAGCCTTCATAAAAAACTGTTCCAAGCGATTCCACACTGGAAATACATACAGGGAGTGAGATTTCATTAAGGAGCAGATATAACCTACAGTGATGTCAGAGGTGAAGGTTTTAAATGATAACCCATCTCTTTACAAAGCATGGAAGCACTGCTGACTTTTGTCTTTCCATCATTCATACTAAAGTAGGCAAAACAGGCTCAAAGAACAGAATTATTTTCCTGTTGACCAGACCCATTCTTACTTGGACTACAGAACCAAACCAGCGACCTTCCTTTCAACATCGCACTAGTGTAATGTTGATGCTTCCCTCTCATAGGATTGCAAAAAGCAGTCATATGCCAGGCTACTCATGAGCTCACTCGGTGATGTCTTATCCCCCGCATAAAAAAATAAAAGACTGTATTCGTGCTAATAAGCATGATTAAATGGCAAGGATTTTTATTCCTATTTTTCACCATGAAATCTATGGAGTTATGCTTAGTATTCACTTTAATGACTCAAAAAGAGATTCTAAATTAATTGAGAATATATATATATATATATATAACATGTCAGAAGTAAAAAGGAGATTTCTTCTTACAGTGCTACCCAGATAGTACTAGGCTCACATATTATTAATTTAAAAAGCTCTGAGTTAATCTAAGTAAATACAATTTATTTTGTTTTCTGAAACTCATTCCCATAGAAGTCTAATCTTCTAGGCTTAAAAAACAAAAGAAAAGCATGGAAAACATACTTGAAGGCCTCATATTCCTATTCTAAATAAGGGTGGGGACAAAAAGAAACTTTCCCTCCCTGGCAAGAAAGAGGGTGAATGGGTAACCACCTCAAGATAATCCCTTGGTCTTTGTTAAAGCAGCTGCTTTGCTCAGGAATCAAAAGAGGAGAGAGGGACAAATGTAAACAGGAGATTGTTTGGAAAGCAAAGAAAATCTCTCACCATATGGGAGAGAATAGGGATCTACTTCCTCAGGAAATGAAAAGAAAGTCCCATGAGCCGCGCATCCAGCTAAATGAAATTAAAAAGATACGCTTCAGCTGCTGTGAGTCTAAACTGCCAAATCTGCACAAACTTTTTGCACATCTACAGCTTCATTACTCAATTTTTGTATGCTATTTTCTTTGGGGAGCTTCTGTTTGTAAACTGAGGCAGGCGATGGATTTTGCTCTTTGTGATATAATCCAATACTGAAAAGTTTTACTCATTTTGAAAATGTTCACTCTTCAAGTCTACACAGAAAAGAAGCTTCTCTGGTTGAATAAAGGGGGCAGGGAGTTATATCCATACAGTAAAGTTGTATAATTTTTAAACTTGAGAACTTTGAAAACATAGCATCAAAAGAGTATCCCCAAAATAAATACTTTCAAGCACACCAAATCTGTGCAATGCTACTTTAGAGCACTATATTAGAAAGTAGTGGTAGTATTTTCGAAAGTCACTGAAAGGTTTTCTAGCCATGGGAAATGTGAAAACATCACTTCTTATTAATCCTTCAACTTTTTTCCTCCACACTTAAGCAATGTCTCAATTGAAGGAATGAAATATTCCTGCTAAACTCTTTAACCCAATCTGTCTCCAAGCCATAAATATTCAAATGGAACCATATGAAGCTTCTCATATGGGCATAACTGCATCTTCCAACATTTCCTAGACAGTGATTATGTGGTACACTTTTAAAAAAATACACTAGATCCCATTCTTGTCTGTTTCACTGGCTACCTAGGAATTAGTACAAACTGTGGGGGAAAAAACATGAAAGAAAGCATCTCGAATGTGGGTGAGTTGGAAAAGAAGAATCTACCCACTATACATTTAATAGTTGTAATTACTATGAATCAAGAAAAACATTTTATCTAAGCAAGCAAGCAAAAAAAAAAAAAAAAAAAAAAGACGACAATAGTGCTTATGTGCCAAGCAAAGAATTAGGGAAGGATCATGTTTGATGGCCGACAGCTGTAAAATCCTGTGCATTTCGCTCAACCTGTCTGAGCCTACACTACTTTGCTCTGGTGAAATGGAATAATCACACTACCGCCCTCACAGATGGGAAGAATTAGAGGAGACAAAGTATATAACACACTTAGGGTACAGACCAGGATCTGGCACAGAGAAAGAGCATTTTCTGTCTTAAAATATTTTCTGGTTCTTAACTCCTCTGTATATCTTGAATTAGCAAAATCTATTTGGCACTTGTCAATCATGCTACTGTGCGATTTCCTTGAAGACTAGTAAGCAACTGTGTCATCCTCTTCTCTTTTTAATCCACTGCCTCACTCTCTTCTACCACCTCAAGTGGTCCATTTATAATTTTTTGCTTTAAAAGAGAAATTATGTTTGAACTGTGTGCTTATTTTTGTGGGATGCATTGTCAAGTGCACAAAAATATGAGTCACCTAGTGACATCAATGCACAATGGTAATGTTTTGAAGTTCCTACTCCCTTGTGCTTCACAATGAATGAAATCATTATGTACTACAAACATGTACTGAGAAAAATGAAAATTTAGAAACAAATTCCAACTCAGTTTCCTAGGTCTCAACTGTTATCAGCTAAGATCAGCAGGCAAAAAATTATTAAATGCCCAGATTCATGCTTAGAATGCTGCCAGGTAGATTTATTTCCTCCCCTCATCTGGCATGATTCATTAACTCATAGTTTAGTTCAGAAAACCTTTATCAAGATTTTGGCACCATGTCACTAGCTGCAGACAGGCTCATATGGCAGTTTCACTGGGTAGGTAAAACGGATCATTTCAACATAATGTGCTACATGGTGTGACTTTTTTAATGCTATATATAGATGCTCAGAATAAGATCACTAAGCACAGCAGGGTTAGCAGGAAGGACAGAAAGATGTCTGGAAGGGCTTCCTGGAGGAGGATGCATCTGAGCTAGACAAATGAATGGGCTGTCAAGACCCTGGAGATCAATTGCAGCATGAAAGGTGTCTCTACACTTAGCTAAGTGACAGCAGGATAAAATTTACTACTCAGGGAGTGGTAGAGATAAGCAATAGCCAAACCGCAGAGAACTCTGTATAGTGTGCTGAGGGCTTGGACTTTATCCTGCAAGGTAATGCAGTCAGTGGACGGTTTTAGCCAGAGTAGAGACCTGGTTAGACTTCCCTTGGTGACTTTGGGCTAGGTGCATTAGAAGGCATCTTTAAAGATCTAGAGCCCATCACTGGTTTTGAAACGTAATGAAATGGACATTTTCAGGGGCAAAACCACATATCAGTAGCAGAGAACTGAATTTAGGATGTGAATCTTGCACACTATCAGCTAGCTTTTGTTCTTATTTTCCTGGACTAGCCCCTGAAACGTGAAGGCAACACAAAATTTCAGGAGTGGTACAAAATCGGACTCTTTTTAAATCTAACACTGCCCTTAAGCAATTTAAAATCATCATACTTGTCATTGCTTCTGCCCAGTTCTCCTTTGGGCTTTAAAAGTATGGTCTTAAAACTCTGAAAATTTCCTTTTTGCAATACCCAAAAGAGATTTCGTATCTGTTGCATCTTAGTTGAAATTTTTGTGTTAGATTCCACTAAGAACCAACCCAAATGGTAAGTTAATCACTGAAATATCTATAGTCAAAGATTCGGCTGTGAAATCCTCAGGAACAACCCTGAGATTATAAAACGCTAGAAAACAGGAGCTGTTTTCTTTCTCTCACAAGTGCTTTAAACAAGTCAGCACTCCATCAAAAGAATATAACAGTTTAATGTTCTGGCAAAGAAAGGAATGCTTGTTTACCTGACGTTATGGACTGATAAAAGGAACTGGCGGCTGTCTTGCCTGCTACAAAACTGACTTGAAGATTAACCTGGACAATCAAGCCCTTAAATTCTAAACAGAACCACTGACAAGGATCTGAGGGTAAAGCTCAACGGCAGAACACGTGGCGAGCATGCGCGGAGCATGCGCTGGACCCTATGTTCTCTCTGCAGGGCAGGAAAAAAAAAAAAAAAGCAGAAAAACATATCACTGACAAGAAAATAACACCTGATTTCATAAGAGAAACATTTCCAAACTGGATTCTATTCACTTATTCAATAAACACCTAAAAAGAAACTTTTGAATGCAAAAAATTTATTTTACATAAAAGCAATTAACATTTACCCTGGTTTTGTTGTGTCCAGGCACCAGGCCCTTCCTATATATTAACTCACCTAATTCTCGGAAACTCATGAGAAGATAGACCCTACCAGAAGGCTCATGAGAATATCAGCATATTAAAAGCATTGAATCAGTTGAAGTTAGACAACATGAAGCAGTGCCTCTGGCTCCAGGACTCTCCAGGGCTGTTAGAGACCAGAGTAGACACCCTTGGAAAGTGAAAACTTTTTACCCCTCTAGGCCTGGGGTGATATGCCTGCCACTTGGCATCTGAGTAGGACAGTACAGTCTGTCTGTGTCACGGCCTCTCTGGCTTTCACAGCAACCTGTAGGTGGCCAAGGCAGGAGTCAGCATCCTTGCTTACAACATTCAGATCCTTCACTAATCTCAGTGTGCAGTTACACAATCCCATCCCCATAATCACCCATAATTTTGCTTTGCACTTCAGTGACAACAGGTTTTAAAACAGTATAGCCATCATGCCAGGTACAACGTGACATATGCCTATAATCTCAGCACTGAGGAGGCTGAGGCAGGAGAATCTCAGTGCATTCAGGGTCAAACTCGACTACATAACATACTCTTTCTCAAAAAAAAAAAAGCAAACAAATGAACCAAAAAATACGCTTTCACAAACTCTACAGATATACTAAACTGAATCAGAATAGACTAATGTATACCGACCTGTTTGCAGCATAAGCTATTCACTAAAGGTAGAGATACCACCTTGTGCATACTTCTAGATGATAAAATTTCCCTGTACTATCTCATTTAATTCTCATTTTCTTCTGACTAAACACTATTGCCTTCTTGCCCCTCCAACAAAGGCGGGTATTGAGAGATAGACAAGGAAAGACAATAACATACCATGGTTTTGGTGAGCCATACACACAGGACTTCAGCCTAATTATATCTCACCCCGCGGCCTGTGCTCCTTCTAGTCTATATGAGGCCAATGAGTCAAATACTTTGAACAAACATAATTTTGTACTTAACGGTATCGTAGGAAAGCAAAAATTAAGCCTGAAGAATATTTCATATTTTCAAGCCTGGGGGTAAATGCCTGTAATCTCAGCAATCTGAGAGCCTGAGGCAGTAAGATTTCAAATTTGAACGCAGTCTGGAAATTTGGCTACTTAGCAAGACCCTGTCTCAAAAATAAAACAATAAAGATGGCTGGGGATGGTGCTGGGTTCAATTCCCAGGCCTGAATAAAAGCAAAACAAAGACTCTTATTTTTTTTACCAATATAATTCTGTGAGTATCCACTACAAACCAGGTATTCAATATTATTTCTAGGCATATAAAATAAAGGAAGAGAAGGAAGAAGGAAAGAAGAAAAGAAAAGAGCAAAGGAAGCAAAGAGCTGAGAGCTGCACAGGATTAATCCTCTATTTTACAGAAGGTTAAGAAAAGGTTAAGTAAAGTTAAATAAATTGCCTAAGATCCCATGGCGAGCTAGAGTCAAGTAAAACCCAGAGGCCTTTTGGGGGGTATTGAGGGTCAAACCTAGGACCTCATGCACGTGTGCCAGGCAAGCGCTCTGCACTGAGCTGCTCCCCCAGCCCTGTCCTGGGCGCTTCTGAGCCAAAAGCCATGCTCCTTCTATTCTCTCCCCAAAATTGACTATTTCCTTGGACCCTCAAAATGCTTGTCTGCCAAGTGGAAAAAATAGAGAATCACCCAATCAAAATGGGAAGAACTTATATTCTATCTCCCCAATTCTGTGTACAGCTTAGAAATAGGGGCCCCAGATATGGATCTCCTGGTTCCTAAGCCAGCACCCCACAGGTAAGCTCTGTGACCTTGGGCGTCTACTGGGAAGAAGTGATGTAGCTTTAGGTAAACTCTCTTGAGATGGTGATGATAAATTTTTGGCTTTTTTTTTTTCAGTTTATGTTAAAGTAAGAAATGAAAACAGATTACTAGGGACTAAAGTGAATTTGAGGCCTGAGTTATTGCAAAAAGTGTTCCAAATTTTTTTTTTTTACTCACAGTGAAGGCTTTGCAATTGAAGTCACTTACTTGAAGAAAGGAGTCATGGTGACTGAGGAGTATTAGACCAGCATTTGTTTCATGCTAACTTCAACTCTAGATGTCATTATTGAGGACAATATTATTAGTTTTCTAATCTGACCAAAGCCACTGAAAACTGCCTTTGGAAAAAATAAAAGCATTTAAATAGAGCAAGAGAAAATTGATAAGGGTGATGTCAGAAGCACTTTTCCTAAGAAGTTATTTTGAAATACAATTTTTAAAATACTTTGAAATCTTCCTTCTGTCAGTGAAGTATCCCTTTACTTGTAAGATGTCAAGCGTTTGGCAGGAACCGCTCATGCTGCCAGGTAAAATGGCATTTCTACCGTTTACTACAGGCCTCCCTCACTGGTCAGATGAGTTAGGAATGGCACTCCCAGGGGACAATTCAAGCCATGGGAGTGACAGAGGCAGCTGATGACGGCCAGGCTCACTGACTGGGAGAGTGCTGCTGGCTCCCTAAGGCAGCACTGAGCATTGCAGTCAGGAGCAATCTGCCACTCAACTGATAGCCTCAGTTTTCCTGCTCTCAGGTTTTCTGGTATAACATTAAAACATATTATCAGGTCCACACAGAATGCAAGAAACAAAAAAAAG
The DNA here is from genome assembly GCA_004027295.1 of Dolichotis patagonum. Classification (NCBI taxonomy): domain Eukaryota; kingdom Metazoa; phylum Chordata; class Mammalia; order Rodentia; family Caviidae; genus Dolichotis; species Dolichotis patagonum. The sequence continues at coordinate 15,929 of PVJX010018463.1, forward strand.
AGTCAAGTCTTACAGGTTATGCTAGTCAGTTTTCCATCACTATGATAAATCAACTCCTAATCGAAAAATTTTATTTTTCATGTCTTCAGAGGTTGCAGTCTACCGTCACTTGGCTTTGGACTGGTGGCATCACAGTACACTGTGGTGGAAATGGGTGTTGACGAAGGCCTCCAGGCAGCCAGGAAGCAGAAAAAGAAAGGAAGAGGAAAGCAGGGCCCAAATAGTCCCTAAAGGGCACACCCCTCCAATAACCTAACTTCCTCCCATTAAGCCCTGCCTGCTAAGGGTTCCATCACCTCCCAACAATGTCACAGGCTGGGGGCTGAGTTTTCAACACTTGGACCTTCAGGGAACATGTAAAATACTGACTACAGAGACTGGGGATATTATTCAATGGTACAATGCCTGCCTGGCAAGCACAAGGTCATAAGCTCTATCCCCAGTACCATAAATAAATACATACATACATACATACATACATACATACATACATAAATAAATACATACATAAATAAATAAATACATAAAGTCCCAACTATAGCACAAGTTATATCTACAATTGCGTTGTCTGAATATGGGTTCATCAAAATCCACTGATTAAGAGAAATCTTGTCTTTAGAACTAAACACATTGAGCTTCAAATCTGAGCTTTTCCACTTCTTTGCATTCTTTTCCTTTTAATATTTTAAGAAACATTTATGTTTTCTTTGTCTTTCTGATCTTTAGTTTCTGTATATGTAAAAAAAATGGAAGGAAAGAGAAACATTTAGGACATTTTAGTATGTATGCCACAACATTTTTACTAGAATCAAATGACATGAATTGCATTTTATGCACAGTGCTTCATTCATGGTAAGTAACCAACAGATTTTTTTTCCATTTTATTTTAAAGAGAATAAGAGAAAAGAGGTCAGTACAGAGCAGATCATCGGAACCGGACAACATAGGCAACACAGTACTTAGCATTAAGACAACCGGACATTAACAATAGCTATCACAATATTTCTTTCTCGGTTATAGTTGAGCATAGTTTCAAATACAATAATATCAAACATAACAAAAAAGTATAAAACCATTCAAAGAGTGTAAGAATTACAGGGCATTCTGAACCGAATAACAGAGAATGATCAATGGGTACTATAATATCTCATTTTCAATAAAAAATTTTGTTTATACTTTCACACATATTCAAATCCCAACAGATGTTAACTGAATAACTAGCCTTTATTATTTTCATACTCATAACCTGTTCTTTTACTGCTTAAGCAATTTGTCTTTTGCCCTATTTTGTGTATCGATTCCTTTTCACAGAAAGGGAAAAAGTAAAAGAAAACTTTTTTTATAATTTGCTAAGACTGTTTAGGTGTATTAAGAAGGCAGATAACATGCAATAAAGGAATTAAACTATTAGTCTCTATGGATTATTTTGATTCATTTATGCAGGGAAGGCTTATAATCAAAGTCAGGAATTGCTAACAATGAATTTATTTCTTACAGTATTTGAATTTGCTGTTAATGTTCTGTGATCAGCTATTCCAACCAAGAAGGAAATGCTTGTTTATTATGTGCCAGCTATGATGGCACAAAGACAATCTATCTCATTTAATCATCCCAATGGTATAGTCACTAGGTTACTATTCCTATGTCCACTTCATACACTGGCAAAGTGAAGCTCAGACAAGGAAACTTACAGAGGGTTACACAGCTAGCAAGTGGCGAAAAGCAATACTTTATTTCATCTATAACCATGTCCAACATTTTCCATTCACTCATATGCTTTCTAGGTCCACTGAGGCATACACAATGAATAGTCATTAAAAATTAATGATGTAAATGGTAAACAACGTCTGCTTTCCAAGTTGTTAAGATTTTGCCATTAAAAAGAAAGGAAGAAAAAAATGTATTAGTACCCAACAATGTGAATCAGGCATGGATTCATTTCAAAACATTTCACATGAATTTAATGAACATCTAGAGTGAGTACTTCTGCTAGCCAACTTCAATTATGAAATTTTTGTTGCCTAAATTCTGTTACTGGTTTCACTACATGAATCACATTTGGTTTTGATTTATTGTTCCTGTGAACAGAACATGTATCTTTGAAGTTCTGAATACACCACAGTGTTTGTGCCAGCTAAGTCTCTTTGGGTGATAATCTGCAAATAATTACCTACTATCAGTAAGAGAAAGAACTTATCTTAGTTTCCTCATCTGTAAAATGGGATTTAAAAAATATTGTCTAACTCCCAGAAGTCCAATGAACTAATTAATCTTGGAATTGTTTTCTACTAAGGGCCATTTTGGCTTAATCTATTTTCAGGAAGGTTTGATTTTATACAATAATGATGGAAAATGTTTAAAATAGCTAGATATTTAAATGTCAAACACTAGGCAGTTATCCAAAGCTGAGTCATTTATATGTGACATTTATACAGAAGTACAATCAATGAGTGGTCATATCAGCATTGAATTTAAAGTCTATGTAATTGTTTAAAAATTTAAAAGCAACGAAATTTACAAATGCAATGAGATTAGAAAGGTCATTATAAACATTAGATAAAAAGCCTTGCTGTTATTATTAGAAGTTATTTCTAGTTTTAAGTTAAAATTCTTATTCAGTAAAGTTTAGATTTATCTGAAACAAAACAATTCAGCCTAATAAATATCCCACACATAATTAAGAAAGAAAAAAGACCCAAGATTCAAGTGGAATAGAGTTCTACTATCTTTCAAATATTGTTAAGGAATAAAGTAGTATGGCTTTAGTATAATATAAACATCCATATCTTAAGCTTTAAGAAACATTTTCCTGAACAGTATATGTATGTGTGTGTGTGTGTGTGTGTATATATGTATATATATATACACACACACACACATATATATATATATATCTTATGTAGTTCTGTGCTTTCATGAATACAATTAATTTCATACAAATATTAAAACTATGCTAATCACTTTTTCATTACTCATGAATGTTTCCTAATCCTTTATCATTCCTGCAATTCAGTCCCCATTGTGGACCACCTAGAAACAGAAGGCACCAGCCATCCCCCCCACCACATAGTGATAATTTACCTTTCTAACAAACAGCAGAAGGGCATATGTGTTAGGGTCAGTCCTGTGCCTGAGAGAGCACATCAAAGACCTCTGGCCAGTGCCCCATGAATATACCAGAGTTTTCTAAATCCACCAGAGATCCAAGCTAAGCAATCCTACAGGTTTTAACTGTCATCAAAAATGGAAATCTCTAATATACTTCCTATTTCAAAACTGTTAAATTGTGGGTTTACACAGAAGCATAAACAATGGTTTACATGTGACTGTAGAGGTTTGTTTTTGCAATGTTTAGGTTTTCCCCATCACATTATAGACTATTTTACATGAGCACATCCCTCCCCTCCCTGTCCCCCGCACCTCCATCTAACTTTGTCGGTGAAAATGAATTGTAACAGGCAGCACATCCACATGGGAAGCATCTCCCTGGAGAGTGACTCTGCCCCTGCCACTGTCTTTGGAAACCAAGGAGTTAGTGTGGTTTTTCAAAAGGCAGTTAGTTGTCTTGGAGGGCACTGGAGAAAGACAGCCCCGGTACACAGTACAAAGTGTAGCAGAGCAGAGTTCCAAAGAATTCTTCACAGTAGACAGCCATGGTTAACCTGGTTTATGATGACTCAAATGCACACATTTGGATGAAATAAGCCAATAAGGAGATGCAATTCAGCCCTGAAGTTTAGAAAAGAAAGACACTGAACTACAAAGGTCTTTTGCTTCAGGGATTTTATGCCAAGGTGAAAAAATGAGGCAAAAGTTGTAAGCACCCAGAGCGCTTTTGTTTAGAAGATGAACTTGGAGTCCTGGGAAGGCAACTCAGCAATGTGTACACAAGACACACAGAACAGCCCCCTGCAGACTGTGCTCTCCCAGGTCTGAACAGGGACATAATTATGCAGTAGAGATGCCCTTTCTACAAAGGTGACCTACGCTTGCTTTTTCAAGTGGGGATTGTCAGTGGATGGCTTTGCTGTCGTCTTTTATAGCCTTTTGCATGGTCGCCCTGGAGAGCAACGGTACTCTGAGACAACTCGGGGGAGAGGGATGTTGATACCAAGGACATGGAAAAGGCAAACTAATTGGCTCCCTACCAATATGGCCATTGTCTAATCTGGAGCCCTCAAGAGCACAGTTAACAGCTATGGGTACACAGTCAAATGCTGAGTCCCTGCATCCAGATAACCAAATAGCAGCTATTGCTATTTCTTAATTGTCAAGTATTGCCTCAGTTCTGAACTTTGCTTTAACAGACAGCTCACTGTGCTCTGCTGGTGCTCTGCAAAGCATTATCGTCACTTCTATGGCCGTGTTATTGGAGGAATCTGTGGCCACTCGGCCGAAAGAAGGTCCAGCTTGCTTTGAATATTCTGAAGTCAGCAAGGAGAAAAGGACTGCCACGGCCTCTGATCTGTGAGGATTAACTGCTGCTGCTACCGGGGTTGCTGCCACCATCAGCAAGAGTACTAGCCAGAGTTGTTCCAGGGATGCTACTGGACCCTGGCAGAGGCCAAGGCAAACAGAGACTTGGCAAATGATCAGCCACAGAACTATCTTTCCTGGAGGCTCCCTCTTCATTTCACCTCTGTGTCCCCAGCTACAGCCTCTGATCTTCACTATCTCCTCAAGATGAACTCTTGGACAGGACTCAAAGATACTAAAAGCCTCAGTGACTTGTCCAAGGTCACACACCTGGAAGCACCGTTAAATGCAGAGCCCTTTCTTCTGATTCTCCCCATTAATTTTTTCTACCATGCTATCAGATTCCTCTCTGGCTTGCTCCATCCATTCCAACTCTGTGCACACAGGTACTGGAAACGGTAGGGCAGAAAAGACAAGCGAACACTGAGAAGCACTGCCCTTTGGAAAACTCATGTCCACCAGCTGCATGACTTTGCTTCAGGAATCTTCCAAGTGAGGAAGTAGAAATCCTCTTCAGTGGTTGTTTTTGCTAAAATAGGAAAGTGTAAATGCCGTTCTTGTTAAGAGAAATATCAAGGAGTAGGTGAGATGGCTAAAAGCAGTACGGTATAAATTGAAATCTTCTCAATTTCTTCCCATAGGGTGGCTCATAATCATAAAACTGAAACAAGGACTACATAAACCTCAGAACCAGAAAAACCTTACATGCCATCTGGTTCAAGCCACTGTTTTACTAGTATTGTAGAAACAGAAAATTTTAGAACCGGAAGGCACTTAGAAATCAGCTAGTCCTACTTTCTCACTCTTCAGTTGAATAAACAGAGTCTGAAAGGGTCAAATCATTTCCCAAAGTCATACAAGTTTAGTATCCAGGTTAATAAAAGAGCTGAGACTCCTAATGCCCAAGCCATTGTAGAAGCCTAGAAAACAGTAAAGGACAAAGAGGGCTACATAAAGAACACCCTTCCTTTAGATGACACACATTGTCATTTTAAAAAAAGAACCAGGAGGCCTAATTATAAGAAAATCACCCCTCACCTCTTTTTCTGCAGAGACAGAAATAGGTAGGGAGAGGATAATGATAATTCTCTTAAATTCCTAGTCCCTGTAAATAGTTTTTAGTATGCCCATAATTAAGTTAAAAGGCAAAAACATCTTGCTGCATCTATAAATCAGCAAGGCTACAGACCATGGTTTCCATGAAACAAAGTCTATACAAAGCAACCCTGAAAGCAGCATATATTATAAAAGCATCTTGGTGCTCTCTCAATTTGTTTTATAAACTGTTCTGACTACACAGGTGACTGAGACCAAAAAGACAGTTCCTGCAGCTGTTCGTGATTCATGCACTATAAAAGAAAGATAAAAGATCGCTGCTCAGAGATTTATGTCCAAATGCCTTGCCCTGATTCACAAAAAGGGACATTAAGGTAATTGAGGAAAAAAAGTAAAAAGGTCCCAAACTTGGATAATGAAAAACAGAAAATGTCACTGCATCTTCCCTGGTAAGGACAGCAAAACATCCTGGAGAAGCGAACACATGCCTCACTCAGACCTGCAGCAGAAACCCCAGGGACAGAAAGCTGACCAAGTCTTTTTAGTCTTAAAAAAAAATCGAAGACACCCTCAGAATCATATAAGGAGAACTCAGAAAGCAAGAGTAAAAAATTGGGATTTCCATTTTCTCTTCCCATTATGTATTCTACTTTTCTCATTCATTTTTTTACTTTGGAAGAAAAACTTTAAACAACTAGTCTCTCATGATCTCAGATCACCTTTGTTTTCCCATACCTGGTTTGACATATGTTAATTACCGTGGATAATCAGATAGCACTCTATAAGCAGTAGTCTGAATTGATGGATCCAAATGTAAGAAAACTTGTGTTTTGCTCATTAAACATCATTTACTTGTCCTGATTACTAGCAAGTTCCTCTCTGGCTTGCAAAAGTTAGCAGACAGGCAATTCTCTTCTCAAGGAACAACAAACTCAGATTGTAACTATAGTAAATCACTCTTCTGGGACAGGCATATACACAATCTTGTTTTCACCTTTCCACCGCATCTGAAAATAATCTTTTTAATTATTTTGTGATCAACATGCAGATTATAAAGCAGAAATCCCACGAAATTTAACCATTTGCCTAAGGTCATTTGTCTCTTTCGTGGTAAAAGAGGGATTGAAATCCAAGTCTTCAGCAACTAGAGGCTAGAATTCTTCCACTAATCATATTTTAGGGGCTTCCCAGGCACGGAGAGAGGGCGTATACATACAATGGGACTCCCAGCCATGCAACAAACCCCTAAACCTCAGAGCTTTACTATTTGGGCAGGCTTTTTTTTTTAGATGTTATATAAGGGGGTGGTAAGAGTTCAATCACCTACCATTATAGAACAACAGTGACTCACAATTTGCTATCTTCAAATCACCAGTTAGGCATAAATAAAATTTAACAATTTTAATTGGTTTGGCACAGACTTTCAAATTTCCATATGGTTATTTTCCCTGTTTCATGTTAAATGTAATCGACTTAGCACTTGAGTTTTAAAGTCTTGGCAGAATGTATCAATTAAAAGCTACATAAATTAGAATTACTGAAAGCACACATTCCAAATTGAGTGATCTTAAGGGACAAAATTTTAAAATGCTCTTTTCATAAATATGTTAATTTTTTCCCTGTAAAGTAAATTGGCATTGTCACCTACATAACAAACCTCAACTAGACAAAAAAGGGATATTTTCTCTGACATAGTGAAAGCTAGTAGTCTATTTGCTTATTCTCAGGGTGCCTCAGTGTGCCTAAAATGGCCTTTTATGCATTGTTTGCAAGACTTTCATGTCTTGGTATTTCTGAAAGTATCAGCAATCTTGACAACACCTAAAATCCTACAGAAACTAAAATGTAATCACAACATGGATAAAGGTGGCACTGAGCATATTAAGGTGGCTTCTTATAAGCACATTTTCATTGGTGGTGCAAAATACGGCATCCTGGTAGCTACTTAATGTTCCCCAGAGTACTATTTTCTTTTAAATAGCATTATTTTAAGAGAGATGATCTTTCAAAGTCAGAACCACTATGCTCTTTTAGAAACTGTCAAATCTTATAATATGAATAGAGTATGAGGAGAAATCTGAAAAACATCTAACACATTTACTCCTGCAGACTTGTGAGGGAGTTTATTGTCACAATGACCCCTATGACCATTGCCTGTGTAATTGTTTCCCAAATACTGAAGTCTGTCACATTTGCTAAGTATGAAAGAATCATTCAGCAATCCCCAAGTGGTTTTTGATGGAGTTTTCACTTATTTAGCTTGACTTAAAGGCAAAAATGCCTGCTGACCCCATAATGGTTGAAAAGCTGTACAATTCAAATCAAAGTTCTTTTAAAAATACTATCATTAAAGTTTGTTTTTAGGTACTCAGTAATCACATAGTACAGGACCAATAGGCCTGTAATGGAATTCTAGTTTTAAAACCACCTTTATAAGCAACTATTTAAACTATTAAATATTAATAGATACTCCTCTCCGGCAAAGATAACATTAGATTGAAATCCTTCTTCTTGGTCTCCGATGTCCTTATGCTACTCTCTCTATGCAGAGTTGCACAGAAAAAAATTTTCCCCAATTTTAAATGAGAAGATTTGATAGTCATCCTTCATTACCATGGGTTATTTTCATTGATTTCCTGCTATCTCCAAGGTCTCCTTTTTCAGTGACAGAAATGGGAAATTGCTAGCAGTATCCTTAAAGAAAACCTTGAAGGTCATTAGAGTCCCAGCGATGAATGCCTTCATTCAACAAGAGCACTGCCCTCCGGAGCCCTCTAACATCAGCTTGTCCCCCAAAGGGCCTGCACTCTAACTTGGTCTGAACAGGTCACATTTCTAAAATACTTCCCTGTCTCAAATGTCTCTGGTCGGCAGCACTGAGTCAGTCATGCCACAGCCAGTGTTCAGGCGAGGCTGACCTCTTTCTAGTTTTCAATGGAATTATTCCATGTAATCCTATTTACACAGCCATTTAATCAAAGCGAGAGAGGAGATTACAGAGCTCGCGTTTGTTTTGCAAAGCAAAGGTGCAAGGATCATCACTCTTACTGACTCTCAAAGTGACTTGATAGTACATCCCCGGCTTTGGAGTGTTGGACATTAACCCGCTCTGTCTCCTGTTTTCTTGTTTAAATAGGAGGCTCTGGGCTCTTTCCCTGATCTAAAAGGTAGCGGCTTCTCCACCCAGATCTCACCACAACCATTCATGCAAGCAGAGGCGACTATAAAAAGAAATAGGTTCCCCACCCTTGTTTAACTGTTCCGTAGATCAGAAAGCATGTGCACTTTCAGCCAATTAAACTTTTCTTTGTTGGAAGACTCTTTCATATTTGCATTTCTCTGGCACAGTATGGTAATCTCAGGTGTGGTGTCCTTGCCTAAAAAACGAACCCGCTGGCAAGGCAGGAGACAGGCGAGCTGCTGCTTCTCTTCCACACTTAGAGACCCTGCCAAAGCAGGCTAGGCACTACCCTCCTTTTATGCCAGGCAAGGTCCCTTATCCGCCCCCCCCCTTTCCACAACGGCTGGAAAGGACTTTACTCTTCCTTATTCCTTCTTAACGTCCAAGCCTAGACATTCATTTAAAATATGATGCTAAGTAGGTCACCTAATAAAGCACTTTCAGCGCACGGATTCTTTCATTCTAAACATTCAACTGCCCCCTGGCCCCAACACTTCAACCCCCTCCACACATTTCAGGAATTGCAATCTCCGACAGAACCTCTGGGGGGTGAAAGGGCAGCCTTACCCAACCCGAGGCAAACAGCAGAACAATTGCGAAGGGAAGAAGTGGAAAGAGGTAAGAACCGCCCGCCAGGGATGAAAAGAATTGTGGAGTCCCGTAGCCGCCGTTTCCGAAGGGCGAGCCAGATATTTGTTGGGGTTGAGGCGTCTAATTGTACCCCTAGACAGCGCTTTAGCCATAGCTCTTAACGTATAAAGCATCATTCTTCCACCGTGGGTATTCTCTCAATAACTATCATTGGTGGTGCTCATTATAAATTTTTAAGAAAATAAATAAAACTTTTTTTTTTTTTTTTTTTTTTTTTTGGTAATGGAAGAAGGCGCACGCACAGAGGAGGTGTTACTCCATCCGCAGCTCCCGGGAGGGCCCACCCAAGGCTGCAAACCAGGCAGCTCAGAGCTGCAGGGCGCCAAGTTTCCCGGGCTGACCCAGGTTCCCCGCCCCGCCGAGCGCTGCAGCTCAGCAGCTCGGGGTTGGCTTCGCTCCCGCGCCTGCACCCGCGTCCCGCGTCCCCCAGGCGACTGCACAAATCTGGGTTCCAGAGCGAGTGAGGGTGGCGCGTGGGGAGCTGTTTCATAATCTCCCGGAATCCAGGAGAAAATGTCTCCCTTGCAAAGACGAGCCATCCCGGGCTAGCGCAAAGCCCCAGGCCACTGCGCCCACCCTTCCCTCGGGTGGGAAATGCGGCTTCCGACTGACAGCTGCAAACTTAACCGCGGCCGCTGCAAACTTGACACCAGCTCCCTCTCCAGACTCCCACTGCTCCCCTCCCGGGCTCAGCCGGCTACGCGCTCGGGCTGCACCCCACGCCTGCCTCCCCCGCACCCTCTTGGCTCACCCGGAGGGCGCAGCCCCGCATGTCCCGGCTGCCGGTCCCGGGGCACGCCGGGCTCCCGGGGCTTCGGGCGCGGTTTTCTTTGAAAGCCTCGGAGCTCCCGGGCGTGCCCTACTCACTTGTGTCTTCTTCATAAGGAAAGGCAGCCCTGCGATCCAGCCCAGGCAGCGGTGTGGCAACTCCGTTTAGCTGTTCTGGAGCTCCAGCATATTGCACGGGCAGCGGCGGCAGATAGTCCAAGCATTGGGCAGCCCGAGCGCAGCGCCCTCTCCACGGCCCGTGCCTGCAGCAGCGCTCCAGGTCCCAGCGCGAGGCGGCGAGTGAAGCTCGGGCCGCCGCGCCGCCGGCTCTTTTATACAGCTCCCTCCCGCCCGCTCCGGACACGCCCCCTTCCCTTCCGGAGCCCCGGGAGGCCAGACGCGGCCGGGGGCCAGGCTGGAGACCCAGGAGCGCGGCGGGGGCGCAGGGAGCGCTCCAGAAGTGGGGCGGATTCAGCCCAGCGCGCCCCCAGCTTGGGACTCCGGGTGCGCAACGGGGAGAAATCGCGAGGGTGAGGGCCGCCCAGGGCGAAGCTTGGCAACCTGCAGCCGCTCGTGCAGCGCGCGGGCCTCGCCGGGGCGCACCTGGCACCGCCCAAGGACAGGCGACTACCCCGGCGCGTTGGAGCAGACGGGGTCGTTCTTTCTGCTCTGAAGCAGTGCGGGAGGGAGAGGGGAGTTCGCTTGGTTCGGAGCCCACTTCACCCAGCCTCGCCTTTGGAGGAAAAGGAAAAAAAAGTTTAATTAGGATCCGTAGTGCGTTGTCTTACGCACTTTTATTTTCAATTTTTTTTATTACACAATGACTTTAGGGAATGAATAATGTTAAAGGGATTATTGACTCCCTGGGTTAAGTATTGCTAAGGGACATGTTATTTTCATAATGACTTACTGTTGTGTCTTTAGCAATGAAAATGGAAAGAAAAAAGATAAGCTATTAAACGTGCAGATCATCAGCCCAGCGGAGATTTTGAAAGCTCTACTTTTTTAAAGAGCAGTTTTGAAATCGGGAAGGCAACGCAACAGTAATAGTAACAGGCAACACCATTGTGCCGTGTGCTTATTTATTAGGCAGGAGGCGCCATGCTCAGAACTGTACATAAACCATCTCGTTAACTCTTTTCCACAAACCTATTCTGCAGAGCCCGTTTTTAAAGTTCCCATCTTACAGATGATGAAACACAACCTTAAAAGTTAGTTTTGCTAAACTACCTCAACTAGTAAATGGCGGAGCCCTAATTTAAATCTAGAGCCTTGGTTGTACTGTGTTTTAAAAATACTTCACCTATCATACTGACTTGCTGAAACTCCTCACTAATTGCAGAACAGTAAAACTTTTCTATTAATTTTATAAAGACAATGATACTGACATTAACATCAGTAATCTTTTAGAGCAGGAGTGATGTATGAATTTAGGAATTAGTTATGTTCTTGAGAGAGTGAAATTGTAAGTTCACCACACTCAGTACAGTTGCCTTTTTTAAAAAAGTGAATATGCCAAACCTTTAATTAAAATAAAAAAAAAATACTAGGTAAATTTTGAAGCTCGTTTTGTTTTTTTTCGTTTCCTATTGATACTGGGAAAAAAAAACTAATTAAATGACTTAAACCAACATAAATTTATTAGAGACCAAAAGTCCAAAATAGCTCTTATTGGGCTAAAATTAAATTGTTGGCAGAACTACCGTCCTTACTCTCTGGGACACTTCATTGCTTTGCTTTCGCAGCTTCTAGAGACTATCTGCCTTCCTGGGCTTCTAGGTGTCTTCATTTTCAAAGCCAGTAATGTGAGTCCTCAGATGGAACCACTCTCGCCTTCTCTTCAGCCTCCTTGTTCCATTCTAAGGACGTTCATGATTCTTTTGGGCCTATCCAGGAAACCCAGGCTAATCTCCCCATTTTAAGATCAATCGTTTAGTAATTTTCACTCCATCTATAGCCCTCATCATCCCTTGTCTTGGAATTGGTGTGTATCATAACATATTCATGGGTTCCAGGGGTTAGGAAATACAACTTGGGCGGGTATGTGTGTGTGTGTGTGCATGCCTGTGTGCATGTTATTCTCTCTGCTGTGCTGACAGCAAACAAGCTGAGGACGGGAGTGGTAGTATGGACTCAGTGTACTGCGCTGAGAAATGTGGGAGCTCCCAGCTGGAAGATTATCTCCTCCTCCATAGTTACAAAAATAAATATTTGGAAAAAAGGGACAAAAGAAAAGCTAAAAGCATTAAATAACTGCTTCTACTTTCAATTGAAAAGTGCTGCAAACCCTCCTGAACAGGGGTGGAAAGAAGGCTGAAAACAACACTCAGTAAGACCATATTGGAAAAATCACCTACCTAGTGAGGCCTCCACGGTCATGCTAACCTTAACACAAGCAGGCCTTGGGTGTCATCCTTCTTTGCAGGAAACTTCCAAGCTGTTCCCTGCATATTATGTAAGAAGGAACTGCAGTCCTGAAATTTACTATTATGGTCTAGTGGGAAGAGGAATGATTTTGAGGAAGACTGGCTCTACTTTAAATTTGATAGCAGGTTGAAGTCACCTTCAAGGTTTAGCAGTGAGACACCCATTGCCATAAAAGCCCCCAAGATGACTTCAGGTGAGATGCAGAGGAACTCATTTATCAAGGAGATGTATACTGAACTGGATATTTTAAAATGTATGTAGATAGTTAATATATGAAACATGATTCTAACATGGTAGTTGCTTTAAAAATTTATACACTAATTGACTTTATCAAACATTGTATTGTCTCCCCAGTGTAAGAAACTTAAAAAATAAATGAGATTCAATATCTACAATAGTTATTGTGAAAGGAAAGAAACTACTCAAAAGGAAAGAATAACTGGGATGAGTGACAGGAGAAAAGAAGGATGGGGAAGGTGTTTGATCAATTTTGCATGCCTGTATCTTGTAATCTGGGCAACTGCTTTGAAGATAACAATACACAATATATTAACCATTATTAATATCCTATTTTCTTGTTTTGAAATTCTGTGTCATTGTTTTATTGGTTTTTTTCTCTTTACAATAAAAAAGAGTGCCAGAATGCAAGATTTTGTTTTCTAAGCAAGTTTTCCTTAGGTTGAGCCCTTTGACCCTCCAAATAGTGTTACATTTTGAGTTTCTCACTTATTGAACAAGATCTATTTTACACATTATTTTATTTTGCTCCTTTTACCCCTGGTAGTTTAATAAAGAAATGTTGAAATTTCAAAAAAAAATTTCTATAACTTGTCAAATTCTAACAGAATTTATTAGTTCAGATAACTGAGTCATTGCAAATATTTTTTGTTTTTTTTTAAGACTTTTTTGGAGTCAAGAATTTTATTTTCCCATAGTTTTATTTATTAAAGTATATTTGACAAGTAAAAACTGCATATTTTTATCATGTGCAAAATGATGTCTACATATATGTATCATTATGAAAGTATTAAAACAAAATAATATATCACCTCACATTTTAATAGTTTTGAAAGGTGGAAAAACATTTAAAATCTACTTCCTTAGAATCTTTACCTCTATAGTACATTATCATTAACTACAGTCACCTTTACAGCTATACAATAAATCTCCAGAATGTATTCATGTGAAGCTTAACTGAACCTGTGTGCCCTTTGACCAACGTATTGCTTTTCCCCAGAAAGAAGTACTCAGTGTCAATTTAAACTCAATTTAATGCATAACATTAAGTGAATAATAAATACTCCTGAAGGAAGATGAATATGACAATGTCAAGATGGCATGAGGATCACGGAAGCCTGGGAAACACAGGCCATGCTAACTTTATGAAACTGGTAGGAAGGAGAGTATTTATAAGTCAGGCTAGGTTTAAAGAAACCGGACAGTGCATCTATCAAATTCAGTTCAAACTCTTTTCACTGGGCTCTATTTATGCCATACAATCACGGTTGGTCTCCTTCCCTTCTTTCCACTTTTAGTTATCTCTGTCTCCTCCCCCCAGTCCCACCATTTTATGGTCTCTAGCTACATTAACATCATCACTGACTTCTCCACCCTCTTTGCTGCTATAACAAGGCCACAGAGACTGGATAACTTACATGCAATAGAAGCTTATTTAGATTTGTTCTGGAGTCTGAGAATTTTAAGAGCATGGCTTTGTCACGTGCTTGGGATCTGGTGACAGGATGCATCATAAGATGGTGAGGCTGTCATATAGTTAAACAGCAAGCGAGCCGAAGAGCACACATTCATTCCTAGCAAAGTCATTCCTGTAATAACTCATTAATTCAAAAACGGATGGTTCTGTGTATGAGTGCAGAGATCTTACGACCTAATCTGCTCCCTAAACCCCCATCTCTCAACATTGCCTTATTGAGGACCAAGTTTCCAGCCATGAATTCTAGTGTACATAGGAAAACCACAGTAACTTTCTTATCTTTTGTTTCCTTCCTATTGTTGCATTAGTGCTTTGTTATATAATCAGGTTATTTGAAATTGAGTCACACAAATACACATAAGATATTAGAAATTGCAGACAAACTCATGAAGAGGTCAACAATGTGTCAGAAAGATTACATTTTAAAGCTGGTTTTTGAGAGAATTCACAGGCTAGCATTCAGTATCTTAGCAGAAAAGAACTAGAGAGCTACTGGAACGTTAGTAGGAGGCAGAGTACTCAGCAGGCATGGAAATGCGTCCTGGTGGAAGTGGTAGGCTCCCACTGTATGGTTCAAGATGTTCCATACATAACACATTTGGTAGGAAGTTTTCCCATAATTATCTAGTCTTTACTTTTGATGCTAGTTGGTTCTTTATATTTTTTGGTTTTTGATTAATCTAATTGTTGGAATGGTTTCTCTCTCTCTGTGTCTCTCTGTCTCTCTGTTTCTTTTTTTTCATTCTTTCATTTGGTTTCTCAACTTTTGTTGTTAGCAAGCAGGTTTAATTTGCTAAGTAAATAAGTCTTGTTTTATATGGATGAAACATACTGTTTTCATCACCACTTTGTGGTCATCCTCTTTCAGACACATGTTTTATTAACTTTCTGATTTTTAAAAAGGCCATCCTAAACTGAAACTGGTATTGTCCTTTGTTATTTTAGCACATTTTTGCTGTATACAGTGATTACATTCACTGATGAGAGTTGGTATATGTACATAACAAATCTTAACTTATTTTTCATCCCCTTCTCTGCTTTTTCCTTCTCTCCATCTCTTTGTTCCCTTCCCTTTTACAAAAGATCTATCTTCCTGTTTCCTATTATCCATCTTTTGTTTTATTAGTTTATTTATATGTGAGGAAAAACTATACAATACTTAATTTCATGTGTCTAACTTATTTAACTTAATATTATGGTCTCAAAGTGCACCTAAATTCCTAAATGACACAAACATCCTTCTTCATGACAAAGTAATATTCCATTGTGTATAACTATTATCCATTTTATCCATTTATTCACTGATGAGCATATAAAACAGATTTATGTATTATACATGTTCTACTCTCAACTTGATTATACATGTACCTCTGTCTTAAACACTTTCAGGAAAATATCTAGAAAGAGAACAGTTGGATCAAATGGAATTTCACCTTTTAGTATTTGAGGACACCCCAAATTGATACCCATAGTGGTTATAACAGATTATATTCTCACCAACAAAGTAGGAGGGATCTTTTCTCCCACATTCTCTATAGCATTTGTTCTTATGACTTCTTGATGATAGATATTCTCAGGAGTAAATTGAATCACAATCTCAATGTCATTTTAGTTGGCATATCTGCAACAGCCAGAGATGTTGAGCATCTTTTCACGTATTTATTGGTCACTGTACTTCTTCTGAGAAATCTCTATGCCTTTCAGAAATAGCCCATTTTTTGATTAGGTCTTTTTTGGAAGGGATCTAATTTTATGAGTTCTTTATTCTATATACTAGTCCTATGTTTGAGGTACAGTTGACAAAGTTTTACTGCCATTCTGTAAGTTGTGTCTTCACTCTCCTGTTTTCTTTGCTGTGCAGAAAAATTTTAATTTAATATAACCTGACTT
The DNA here is from genome assembly GCA_004027295.1 of Dolichotis patagonum. Taxonomy (NCBI): domain Eukaryota; kingdom Metazoa; phylum Chordata; class Mammalia; order Rodentia; family Caviidae; genus Dolichotis; species Dolichotis patagonum. Next base: position 32,092 of record PVJX010018463.1, read on the forward strand.
GCTGATTCCTGATGGTATTTCTTGCATATTTGGGGTTCTGTTCAGAAAATTCTTGCTTATGTCTGTCTTCAAGAGTTTTTCCTATTTTGTCTAACAGGAGATTAATCTTCTGCATGTGGACAGATTCGATTTTTCCCCTTTGGATATCCAGTTTTTCAATCATATCTGAATGTGCCTGCCGCTATTTCAGCGTCCTCTGGTCTGATCAATGGGTCCACTTGTCTTTTTGTGTAACTGTCATGCTGTTTTCACCACTGAAGCTTTATAATATATCTTGAAATCCGGGTTTGTGATGGCTGCTGCTTTGCTTTTGATTCCAGGAATGCTTTTACTCTTCTTGGATCTCTTCAGCTCCTATATGAATTTTAGGGTTCTTTTCATTATTTTTGTGGTAATTGCTCTTGGTATTTTACTTGGGATTGTGTTAAATAGGAATACCTATTTTGAAAGTATTCCCATCATGACAATGTTTGTTCTCTCTTCAGGAACAAGGAATTTCTTACCATTTTCTGGTGTCCTCTTTGATCTGCTTTTCCAGAGTACTGCAGTTTGCAGTGCAGAGGCCTTCTACTTCCTATATTAGGTTAATTCTTCAAAATTTTTTTATTCCATTGTGAATGGTATTATTTTTCTAATTTCTATTTCAGTGACTTCATTATTGGTACAGAGGAATGCTACTAACTTTTGTGTATTTATTTTATATCCTGCTACATTTTTTAATTTCATTATTAATTCTAGCAGTCTTCTGATGGAAATGAGTCTTCTTTGTGAAGTATCATCATGTCATTATGTAAAAATGATAACGAATTCTTCCTTTTCAATACATACCACTTTTATTCCTTTACCTTGGCTAATTCCTCTGGCTAATATTTCAAGTAGTATATTAAACAGGAGTGGCAATAGTGAATATCCTTGCTTTCTTCCTAATTTTAGAGGCAAATCATTCAGCTTTTCCCCATTAATATGATGTTGGCAGTAAGTCTGTCATAAATGGTCTTGTTGGATGTGACAAGGTCCTTCCACACCTCTTCCACATTTTTAACATTTAAGGTTGTTGGATTTTTTTCAAAGGTTTTTTCTGCATCTACAGAAATGATCGTATCATTTTTGTCCTTGCTTCTGTTTATGTGGTCTATTACATTTATTGATTCATGTGTATTGAACTGTCTTTGTATCCCTGGAGTAAGTCCTACATAGTTGAGATTTATGATTTTTATGATTAGTTGCATTCTATTTCCCCGTCTTGTTGAAGATTTTTATATCTATGTTTCTTAAAGAGATTAGCTTATACTTTTCTTATTTTTAGGTCCTAGTCTGATTTGGGAATCAGGGTAATGCTAACTTTCAGGAATGACTTTAGGATTACTCCTTGCCTTTCAGTTTCATTAAAGAGTTTGAAGGGTGCAGGCATTAGATCTTTCCTAAAATTCTTATAGAATTGGGTGGTGAATCCATTGAGTCCTGGGCTTTTCTTATTAATAGACCCTCGTTTTTTAAATTAATGCTTCAATTTCATTTGTTGTTATTGTATTGTTCAGGGATTTTCATATCTTCTTTGTTCAGTGCTGGAAATTTATATGTACCTAGAAATGTTTACATTTTTTCTGGATTGTCCAATTGGAGTATAGCTCTCAAGGCAGTTACCACCACTCTTCTAGATTTTGGCAATGCCTATCCTGAGTTCATCTTTTTTTTTATTTCTAATTACATTAATTGGGTCTTTTGTTTCAATTTTTTTTTTTTGGTAAAATTGGCTATGAATTTGTCTACTTTATTCTTTCAAAGAAATAGCTCTTTAATTGACCCATGCTTTGTGCTATTTTTATTTAATACCAATTTCATTACTTTCTTCTCTGATCTTTATAATTTCCTTCCTTGTACCAGCTTTGAATTTGGACTGTTCTTGTTTTTCTAGGACCTTAAGGTGCACCATGAAGTTATTTATTTAGTCTTTCCCTGTTTTTGCTATGTGAGCATTCATAGCTATAAACTCCCCTTTTAGGGCTGTTTTTATTTTATCTCATAGTATTTCTGGTATTTTGTGCTGACATTATCATTTGCTTCCTGGGACTAATTTCTTTTTTGATTTCTTTTGTGATCCTTTGAGAGTGTATTGCTTAATTTTCTTATGTTTGCATAATTTCTGTGATTTCTTTTGCCATTGATTTCTACTTTCACTATCCAATGATCGAATAATACCATTTGTTTTTTACTTAAGCATGCTTTATAAGCTAGTATATGGTGTATTTTGGAGAAAATTCATGTGGGGCTGAGATGAATGTATATTCCATTGTTGGGTGAAAGATTTTGAAAATATCTATTAAGTCTCTTTTTTCACAGGTTTGGTTCAACTCTGACACTTCTTTGAAAATAATTTGTGTAGTGAATCTGTCTATTTGTGATAGTGGGATACTGAGTTCATTCTTTTTTGTTGTTGATGTTCATCCTTTTTGTTGTTGTTTAGTAGAGTTTGTCTTATTAAATTGATTGTGCCAGTGTTTGGTGTATATGTATTTGTCATCTCTCCCAGCTGAATTGTTCCTCTAATAAAAACATATTAACCTTTGTCACTTTTTATCAGTTTTGGTTTAATATGTAGTTTATCTGAAAATGAGATAGCAACTCTTACTTTTCGAGGCTCCTGGTATATGGAATATTGTTTTCTATCCTTTGATTTTTAGTCGACAAACTTCTTTTTGTTTCTTGTATACATCATATAATTGGATTTTGTTTTATTATCCAGTCTACCTATCTGTTTCTTGACTGGTGACTTGAGACCAGTATGAAAGTTACCAGTGAAAGGTACTGACTTATTCCTGTCATTGCATTATTTTTCTGTCACTGATTCCTTTTTTTATCCCCTTTTGCTTTATGGCTCACCCTCCTTGGCATATTCATTCCATTTCTTTTCTTGACATTGGTGGTTTCATTGTCTCTAGGATAACCTGAAGAATTTTTGGAATGCTGGTTTCTTGGTCATGAATTTCTTAAGTTCTTCTTTGTCATAAAAAGACACTTCTCCATCAATTTATACTTCTCTATCAATTTATAAATCTGGGTTGGAAGTTGTTTAGGGCTTGAAATACTTCACTCTAAGCTCTTCTGACCTTTAAGGCTTGTTCTGAGAAATCTGCTTAAATCTAATTGGTTTACTTAACAGCTTTCAATATTCTGTCCCTGTGTAGGCTGCTGTGATTTTAATTAGGATGTATCATAGATCACTCTTTTCTGATTTTGACTATTTAGGGTACTGTATACCTCATTTCTTTGTATGTTAAATCTTTTCCTCACATTTGGAAAGTTTTCTGTTATTATTTCTGGAAATAGATTTTTGTGCCATTAATTCTGTCTTCTCCATTTTCACCAACTCCAATTAACCTTGTCACAGTCACACAGCTCTCAAAGTTCCTAGGAGGAAGAATGGTGAGATGATGGAGAAATAAAAATCAGAGACTGTATACAGAAAGTTAAGGATAGATCGGGGCCCCTCTCTCTGGCTGAGAGGAAAAGGAACTGCTCAACCACCACAGCACATTTGCACATTTTTGCAGGTTGGTGTCATGTGACTCTCTTATGCCTAGCAACCTTGGACTGGAGCGGTTTGCTTACCTGACCCCCTTTGGGTGCTCTTTGCTTTCAGACCAGCCTTGCCATGACCCTACATATGTGATCAATTTCCAGCTTTAGCCACATCCTACATCTCCCCCTTTTCTGTTTCATAGTTGTAAGCAGTGGGTGATCAGTTGAAGTTGGATGAGCTGTGTTTGGAAAACTGCAGACAGTTTTCTTTCTTGTGGTTATACTTTTCTCCTGGACCAAACTAAAGTAAGACCTGTATTAATGAATTTTATGCTATCTATCAAGGTCAGTTAAATCTCCTCAGGAATCACCTTGGAGCCATGCAGAGCACTTCTTAGTGTTTCTGTCAGTGTCAGCTGACTCAGCTGGATGAGTCACAGCTACTGCTTGACCACGTTGCTTTCTGTGAAAGCTTGGGAGATTTTTTCTCTCCTGGTGACTCTCCTTAGGCACGCTATATCTCCAACATCACTTCCCTCCGTGGTCCCACAATCTCCTTGGTCAGAAGACCAGGGACTCCTTGAGTTAAGGTGTGTCTCAGCAGAGATTCTTTTATATCCTGGGTCCTCACTGACCTTATAGGGTTGGGCCAAAATATTGCCTGTCCTCCTAGCCCATCTATTTCTAATTTCTGGTCTCCAAACCTCAGTTGTTAAATATCAGGAAGAGAAAGTCAATGACATTACATTGTAGTGAAGGTAGTAAGCTTAATATTACTATCTTATCTAATATCAAGCACTTTGGAACACAAAATGGAACTGTTAGTTTTCAACAACCATGGATGTTCTAA